>CM077645.1:32588349-32853349 GCA_039707465.1 Rhabdophis nuchalis
GTTCACTGTTATAAAATCTTTTCAGAGTAACTAATGGCAAGAAGCCTCCTGGCATTAATCTAGAAGAGTTCAACTATTGATTAATTGCTCTATAGTGATAAATCAAAACACATGCATTCAAATTCTTTTGTATGCCTTTATGGTTAAGGATTTTTAGACAAGTAGAAATTCAAAGTATATACCTTTGCAAATGATGATTGCTGGCTATTCACAAAAGTATTACCATAATGTGTGTGACAGTCACTAAACACCAGGAAAAAAGCTAAATTTATTGATTTCCACATTCTCCTCCTCAATAATGTACATCAATCCAGTTATTCTTTGCCTTGTTTCTGGGTGAGTTGATATAGTTCCAAGCATGGCGCAGAAATATAGTCATCGCTTTTATGGATCCGATATGTGGGGCGTTTGGCTTTCTTAATTCAGATGCTGGTAAAATAATGCTTGAAATTTTGCAATCCAGATTACAACAGTACATGGAATCAAAACTGTCAAGTATATAAATCAAGTATATAAACTGGATTTAGAAGATGCAGAGGCTCCCAAGATTTCAAACATCTGGTGCACAATGGAAAAGGCAAGGACCTTCCAAAAGCATTTTTCTCCCTCTATTAATTATATGAATACTTTTCACAATGCTATCCACAAGCATAGCTGGTTCTTAAAGGTATGAGTGTGCTAGGGTCATCTCATCTACTTATTGAACCATTCACCTATTGATCAAGAAGCAATAGAACAGAATATGGAGCAACTAAATGGTTCAGAATTGGGCAAGGAATGTTCCAAGTTTGTATACTGTCGCCTTATTTACTTAACTTTCATGAACACTATAGCATGAAAAAAGTTGCGCTAGATGAACTACCAATTGGAATGAAATTTGCTTAGAGGAACACCAACAGCTTTAGATATGCTGGTGATACCATTTAATTCTGGAAATGAGGGAAACCTAAGGAATCTCTTGTTGAAGATAAAAAAGAAAATGCAAAAAGTGAACTCCTGGTCAATAATTCAGGAAACCTAAGATTATATCAATAGGTAGAAGAGCTGACTGCTAGCTGCAGTTCGATAGTTCAAATCTCACCAAGCTCAAGTTTGACTCAGCCTTCTATCCTTCCGAGGTGGATAAAATGAGGACCCAGATTGTTGGGGACAATATGCTGATTCTGGCTGTAAAAGCACTATGAAAGCACATAGCAACAGCACTATGAAAGTGCTGTTGCTATGCCACTCTGATATAAACAGGTAGAGAAGAAGTTTCAGTAGTAACATACTTTATCTTCATAGGATCAGTAACAGCATGGTGCTGGTGTCATGAAATAAAGTGAAATCTGTTTCTGGAGAGAAACATCACAACCAATCTAAACAACATATTCAGGTGCAAGGACATCACTCTGTGACAACATAAAATAAATGTACATGTTGCCAAAGATGTGGTTATCTCAGTTGTAAAAATAACTGTATGATCCCAGTGATCATGGGATCATAAAAAGACTGAATAAATTAATAACAAATGCCTTTGAACTGTGGTGCTGGAAAAAATTGCTGGAAATTCTTTGGACTGCAAAAAGATTAAACCTCCATTTCTGGCTGAAGTAAAACCAGACTGATGTGATGATCACTGAAAGCATTAATAATGTATCTGAACCTTAGCTATTTTGTACACATAAAACAAAGGTAAGTCACCAGAGAAGCCCATAAGGCTTAGGAAAATAAAAACGAATGAAAATAGAATGAGAAATGATAAGGTGACTACGGTATCTTGGCAAGCACAAGTTTATAAGAAATCAAAGGGGTTTCAGATAGGCAATTCTGGTAAATGAATGTGCATTGGGTCAGCAAGAATTGGAAATGATTGAATGACTGAAGCACAATGTGAGTTCCAGAGTCATTATTGGAAATAGAGAGGATACATGAGGCTGGCAGCTGATTGTGGTAGGCTTTTAAAAAAAATTTAAAAAAGGAAAAATAATAAAGGCAGGTGGATAAGATGATGGCATTCTTGATGTGTTGTCAGCATCTAACATAAATTGATTCAACTAGAATTTGATTTAGGGTAAGTCTGTAGAGATTCTCAATCATCCAAGTCATGGTTGTCCCAAAAGTGCTTTTTCAGGAGGCAACTGGACTTCCTTGTTTTTTCTTTGAAGATGTTTCGCTTCTCATCCAAGAAGCTTCCTCAGCTCTGATAGGATAGTGGGGAATGGAAGGATTTATATTCCTTGCAGACAGTTGGTCATTTGCATCCTTTTAGAGGGTTTGAAGCACTTGGAGGTTTATGTGTGTTCTCAGCGTCACCTAAGTAGTGTTCTTGGTTTCTGTAGTCTGCAGTTTTTCTCTGGAATTTGATTTTGTTTTCTATTTAAAAACATGAAGTTTATGTGTCATTACATCAGAGAATGCATAAGTGTATGGTACATTCCACTACTTATTGTAGTTGTTGCAGAGAAAAATATAAGACATCTTCAGAAGCAGTTGCATTCTAGCTGTCAAATAAGAGAGAAGGATTCTGTGGTTGGTCAGCAATGAAGATGTGGGTGAACAGGCAGAAGAAATGATTTTTGTTTTGCTTTTAACTATTGAAATAACTATTGTATCAGTTCAGATTAAAAGTTTGCAAAGTCTTAAGTTTGCAAAATACTTTAAATAATATTTTATTTGTGTAAATAAAAATTCAGTAATTAAGCTGAACAATGTCCCAAATATAATAAAGAATAAACCTTGTGCTGTTCCATGTGAAATTAAAATAAATTTATCTTGTTTGCTGGTTTGTTTTTACTCTAATTTCTGACTTGCTTGGGAGAATTTAGGAAACGAACCATATTAAAATTATCTAGGGTTTGTTTAGTGGGGTGGATGAGAAACTGTTTAAATATTATGAACCACAATTCTAGCAACTCCAGCTAGCGTAATTTAAGTAGAATGAAGTTGTCAGATGTAGATTAGCATCATACATCTTGAAAGCCACAGCTTCCTGCGGTGCCGAAGTGGCGCAATGGTTAGAGTGTAGTACTGCAGGCTACGTCATCTGACTGCAAGCTGCAGTTTGGCAGTTCAAATCTCACCGGCTCAAGGTTGACTCAGTCTCCCATCCTTCCAAGGTGGGTAAAATGAGGACCCAGATTGTTGGGGAAAATATGCTGACTCTGTAAAACCACTTAGGGAGGGCTGTAAAAGCACTATGAAGTGGTATATAAGTCTAAGTACAATTGCTACTATTGCTAGTCCTTACCCCAGGTTTAGTTTTTATTCCTGATTCTGACTTATGAAGTTTGAACTCAATCATTCACATCTAAGTCCAATAAGGATTTAAGTAGTGAAACAGTATAATTAAAACCCAAAATTCTTGTGCAATGCAGCTAGTTAAGATAAACCATATTTGTTAGGAAGAAGTATACATTCTAAGCCGTGAGCAGAACCATTCATTTTGCTTTTGAAAAAGAAGACAAAATCAGAATACTTGTATACATCCATATCAGCTATGAATTCTGGGAACTATAGTTTTCATGATGTTCATGTTGCCCTAGCTATATTGAATGTGGCTATTCAAATTATAGTTGGAACCATCACATAAAATGGGAGGGAGGGATGAAAGAAGGAAGGAAGGAAGGAAGGAAGGAAGGTAGGTGATGGATCATTTTTAGTAGACCCTATAGAGCTGTGGTGATGATCCTTTGGCATGTGAAGCCTTCTCTGTTAGAATGTGAGCCTCACCCAGCTTAGCTCCATCGCGCATGCTGCACACCTCCAGTCAGCCAGTTGTCTTTCAGGTCTCTGTCGCACATGCAGGAGAGGCATGTGCATGTGGAGGGAATAATGTGCGTGGGGGACAAGGGAAGTGCAGGGAGTACCCTACCACATCCCATTTTTGGTTTTAGGGGGTTTCAGGCCTGCTAGGCCCAAAATGGGCTGTGGGGTGTATGCCTCCCCCAGCTGCCTGTTTTTGGACCCAGGAGGCTTCAGGGAGGTCTGCTAAGCCCAAATAAGGATGTGGGGTGTGCAGGGGGGTCACACATATGCGTGAAAGCATAGGGAATCATGCCTGGAGGGAGAGGAGGAGGGGTGCATTGCATTATGGGTGTGGGTACACACACACGCAGTCACACACACATGCACGTTTTCGGCATGGGAGGACAAAAAGGTTAGCCATCACTTCTAGAGAATATAGACTAAAATTTAGTATGCGATAACATAAGCTTCTATTTTGTATAAAACATTTTAAAAGTTTTTGTATATAACATTTTTAATAATAATAATAATAATAATAACTTTGCATTTATTAACCGCTCCCTCTCCCCACAGGGACCCGGGGCGGTGCACAGGAGAAACTAAAAACAATATAAACAATCAATATAAAATATACAGTTTAAAACACCATTAAACTATGTTATCCCGTGCTAAAAAATTAAAACCCATTAAAATACATTTAAAAATCTATAGACAGAGAGACTATCCAAGGCCGGCCAGTCGAAAGAAATGGGTCTTTAGTTTCATACGGAAGGAGCGGAGGTCCGTGGTCGTTCTGATATCGGGGGGAAGGTCGTTCCAGAGGGCCGGGCCCGCCACAGAGAGAGCCCTTCCCCTGGGCGTCGCCCGCTGACAAAGTCTGGTGGACGGCACCCGGAGAAGTCCCTCTCTGTGGGAGCGAATCGGTCGTGAGGATGTATGGGGCAGGATCCGATCCCGCAGATAGCTAGGTCCCGAGCCATGGAGCGCCTTAAAGATGATAGTTAGCACCTTGAAGCGCACCCGGAAGACGACAGGCAGCCAGTGCAGCTCGCGCAGGAGTGGTGTAACGTGGGCGAACCTGGTGGTCCCCATAATTGCCCGCGCGGCTGCATTCTGAACTAACTGAAGCCTCCGGGTGCACCTCAAGGGAAGCCCCATGTAGAGAGAGTTACAATAGTCCAGTCGGGATGTCACGAGGGCATGAGTGACTGTGCGAAGGGCGTCCCGATCCAATAGGGGGCGCAATTGGCGAACCAGGCGAACCTGGTAAAACGCCCTCCTGGCCACGGCTGTCACTTGCTCTTCCATAGACAGCCGGGTATCCAGGAGGACACCCAAATTGCGCGCCCCATCCACAGGGGCAAGATGTTCGCCCCCTATGGCCAGCGTTGGAGAAAGCTGGTTGAATCGGGCAGCCGGAAACCACAGCCACTCGGTCTTGGTCGGGTTGAGCCTGAGTCCGTTACTTCCCATCCAGATCCGCACGGCTTCCAGGCACTGGCACATCACCGCTACGGCATCGTTGGGGTGGTTTGGGGTAGATATGTACAGCTGGGTGTCATCAGCGTACAGGTGGTAATCTACCCCAAAACCACGGATGATCTCACCCAGCGGCTTCATATATGCGTTAAACAGGAGAGGCGAGAGGACCGACCCCTGAGGCACCCCGCATGTGAGTGGTCTCGGGGTCGACCTCTGCTCTCCTGCCCGCACAAATTGCGATCGGCCAGAGAGGTAGGAGGAGAACCACCGTAAAACGGTGCCTCCCACCCCCAACCCCCCCAGCCGATGCAATAGGATACCATGGTCGATGGTATCGAAAGCCGCCGAGAGGTCTAATAGGACCAGGATGGAGGAACATCCCCCATCTCTGGCCCTCCAGAGATCATCTACCAACGCGACCAATGCCGTCTCGGTGCTATGCCCGGGCCGAAAGCCGGACTGGCGCGGATCTAGATACTCAATTTCCATAAGATGCTGACCAGGGGAAATCTAAATCCCGCATTTCTCCCAGCAATGTTATAGTTAACAGTTTCAGATCAAAGCAGCTATAGCATCTGTTTAAAACTTACATATGCAAATCAGCTCACAAAACCATGTTTATCAGTGAACCATAAATTGAGGCTGCCTTGATAACCAGCTATATTTTAGTAGTCACTTATAATTCAGCAGTTTCTCTGAAACTTTGGCAGTGAACAAGAATTCAAGTTTTCAGAGGCCCGCTAGAGTTTACAAACATGAAGCAACAGCAAGAAAGATGATTACTGTTTCATGAATGCCCTTGGTGTTTAGTGTGTATTGAGTAATTCCCCTTTATTTCCTAAGATGCAGAGGTCAGGAAAGGAATATTCCTCATCTTTTCATTTCACAAATAATATAGAAAGATAACTCTGAATCTATATATAGTGCACAGAATGCACTGAATAATTCTCCCGTGTGTTATGCTTCATAATCCATAAAGGGATTTTTGGAACAGACAGTATCCAGTACTCAGCGGGTGGGGAGTTCTCTAGAGCAGGGGTCTCCAACCTTTGCAACTTTAAGTCTGAAGGACTTCAGCTCCCAGAATTCTCCAGCTGGCTGGAGAAATCTGGAAGCTGAAGTCCTTCAGACTTAAAGTTGCAAAGGTTGGAGACCCCTGCTCTAGAATACAGAGTATGTGATTTTTTGTTGCTTATAAGAATCTCTTTCAAGATAGATAATCTGTCGTATGCAAGTATTCCCTTAAACAAGAAACCATGGGAACAAGATGACAGCTGCAACAAACACCAAATCATTATTATTTATTAAATTGATATGATTCATGATTCCCAATAATTGTAATTACCTAGAATTGAAACTGGGAAAGCCTTTTATCATTCCATGGTGGGATAGAGAAAATGTGCTTGGAAATTGTTCCTCTATTCTGGAACTCCCATCCAATTCTCCAGCGTGTTATGCCTGATAAATTGATTTTTTTAACAGCATGTTATGCCTCATAAATTGGCTTTTGTGTTTAAATACCTTCTGTTTGAAATATGTTGCTTGTTTTTAGCATGCCTTCATGTTTTTACTTATTATCTTGTAAAATACATTTTAATTATTTATTTTATTTATATTATTATAGTATAATAAAATGTATTGTTAGTTTTCTTTGTGTTTTGCTACTATTAATCAATTTCAGCCCCATTAAACCATCACTATTTTGCTGCTCTATGTCAGGTTGCAAAATGGGATCCCATGTCCCTGGGGCACTGTCACCATCATAAATATGAACCAGTTGCCAAGCATCTGGATTTTGATCAAATGGCCATGGGGATGTCACAACAGTTGCGTGAAAAACGGTCATAAGTCTCTTTTTTTCAGTGCTGTTGTAACTTCGAACAGTTACTAAATGAACTGTTGTAAGTCATGGTGTTTAAGAAATTAGGTTCTAAGCCTTTTTCTAATTTTTCCATTTGTATGTGTTGTGTTCCTGATGGCTTGATGGAATTTTGTTGTTCTGTAGTATGATTTCATAAATGTATTATATAGGTAGTGTTTCATTGTTTTTATTATCAGAACACTTTGAGAGGAACAATGGAAAAAATTGTGTAGATTTGACACTGATTAGGTCATACCCGAGTAAATGATAACAAAAGCCATATTTTTCATTTGTTATGGTTTTGATCAAAGTATTTTCAATTTTAAACGACAAAATTAATTACAGTTTGCTTAAACACCTTCAGAACAGAGATTCTATTTTTGTTTGTTTAATGTTTAAACTATAGCTGACTAACTAAACCCAGAAATGGAATGAAATATTTGTTACAGTTACAACAATTTGGTTAAACTGACTGAGACAGATTTTTCTGGCCTGGACAAACTGGAATTGTTGATGTTGCACAGTAATCAGATACATACAATTCAAGACAAGACATTCTCTGATTTACATTTGTTAAAGGTAAGATTAAGCTGGAAATTGTCCGTCACTGATTTTGTTTAGAGCTGGCAAAGTTTTGCCCTCAAACCTGTTGTTGGGATGGGGGGGGGGGGAGGAGTGGTTATGAGGAGTGTAAGTTCTAAGTTTATTACACTCTATTCACCTTTCATTTTCATCATTCTTCTCATTAAATAAATCCTAAACATCTTTGATAAAAAAATTAGATTCACTGAGCATAATTACAAGTTCGTTCATAGGTTTAAATATGGTTTAACCACAATTTATTGAATAACCACAATGTTGGGATATAAAACATACTAAGTCAAAATCAATGAAACCACATCATTTAGCATAATGTGTGAATTGAGATCATATTTTATTGTTATGTTAGTCTGAAAATCACTTTTTAGAAGTTTTTGAATTACATGTAACTTCAGCTTAGATTTCTTTTCTTCTTCATTTTTTTATCAACAGATCTTAAAGATGAGCTATAATCAAATCAAAGTTATTCAAGCAGACACATTTCATGGTCTCGTGGCTTTGGTACGTTTGCACCTGGATCATAATAAAATTGAGTTTGTAAACCCAAAATCTTTCTATGGTCTTACATCACTGAAGTTAGTCCATTTGGAAGGAAATTTACTTAATCAACTTCATCCAGATACTTTTGTCACTTTGAGGTACCTCAAGGTGTTCAGAACATCTGCCATAAAGCATATCTACTTGTCAGACAACTTCCTGACTTCTCTACCACAAGACATTTTCTCATATATGTCTGAACTAGAAAGTCTCTATCTTCATGGAAACCCTTGGATTTGTGATTGTGCTTTGAAATGGTTTGCCAAATGGGCAGAAAGGCATTCAGGTACATATTGTCTTTTGTATAAATTGCAACAATATACCTCCAATGTCTACTGGTCTCGCTCACAAAGATTGCAGTAATTGACAGGATGCACAGAGAATATATTATATTTTAAAAATATGTTCCAATGGAAGAGAATATATGCAATTCATGGTTGATCTGTGGAGTCCTTGGGGCTCTCTGAGCTTGGCTGTTGGCTTAAGGATCTTTCATTAGCCAGCTAGGTAATATCAGTATTAATGAGTGTGGGGTTTGCTCGACAGGCCATGGTAGCTTTCTATGCCATTGTTAGTGGGGTGTGGTTTTCTCTTTGGTAGTTCATTGATTAGGGTATTGTTTGCTTGCAGATAGGCTAAATACAAAACCACTTGGGAATTCCTGGAAGTTTGGGATTAAGGCCAACCATCAATAGACACATAGAGACAAACTATATTTATACATCATTCAAAAGAGGCAAAAAGAATGAGGAAACTAAAAGATCAAAACACACCCTTTCTAGTATGCCAACATCAAGATTTGCAGGAATTAACATCAGATAATCAACCAGAAAACAATATCCTATTCAAGAAACTACCAAGGAAAAAACTACACCGCCTCCATTGGTGGCAGAGCAGCCTATAGTATATAAGCAGGAAAAAACTACTCAATTTTCTGCACTAATGTTGTTACATAGTCAAGTAATGAAATATCTGCAAACAAATAACCAAGCATAGATAACATCAAGTATTCAGCAAAAATAAAATTGCTGAAGCCTGCTTGCGCAGCTAGATGGAGCATCTGATAGGATGTCACCGGATTCTGATCTCATTTTCTTCAATATTTTTATTAATGACTTGGGTAATGAAGTAGACAGAATTTTATTAGATAACACAAAATTAAGTGAGAAATCTATTACCGTATAAATCAACATGAGCTGAAACTGAATTGAAAATACTATAATGATATTTAGCTGAGCCATGTAGACGGTTCTTCACTCAGGGAAAAGGAGAAAATGCACTTGACTGAGCTATAGGTTGCATTAAAGCAGAACAGGGCAATGTTTGAGTCACAACTCGGTCTCTTAACTTTCTAGAAATGGGGGTGATGGTGATGACAGAAAACATTGGAGAATATGGTGACAACAAAAGGGGCAGGGAGGCTGAAGTGGCAAATATAAATGTGTTTAAAGCAGTGGTGTCCAAACTTTTTTCAAAGAGGGCCAGATTGGATGAAGTGAACATGGTGGAGGGCCGAACATTTTTCCGAACATTCTTTGAACCATTATAATTAAATGCAAATAAATTATTTTATGCCAAGTTAATTGCAAATGACATACTTTTCATTTCATAACATTAAGATCAACTGACAGTTGAGTTTTCACAATGTATTGAAAATAAATTTAAAAAAAACTTACCTACCTCTTTCTCTCTTTCTTCCTCTCTCTCTCTCCATTTCTCTCGCTCTTTCTCTCTTTCTCTCTCTCTCTCTTTTTCTCTTTCTTTCTGTCTCTCTTTCTTTTTCTCTCTCTCTCTCTTTCTTCCTCTCTCTCTCTCTCCATTTCTCTCGCTCTTTCTCTCTTTCTCTCTCTCTCTCTTTTTCTCTTTCTTTCTGTCTCTCACTCTCTCTCTCTTTCTCTCTCTTTCTTCCTCTCTCTCTCTCTCTCCATTTCTCTCTCTTTCTCTCTTTCTTTCTCTCTCTCTCTCTTTCTCTTTCTGTCTCTTTCTTTCTCTCTCTCTTTCTTTCTCTTTCCTTCTCTTTCTCTTTCTTTCTTTCTCTCTTTCTCTCTGTCACTCTGTGTGTGTGTCTGTCTGTCTCTCACTCACTTAATCAGTCTCTATCTATCTGTCTCTCCCTCCCTCTCTCTGTCTCTCCCTGTCTCTGTGTGTGTCACTCTCTCTGATTCTCTCCCTCCCTCCCTCTCTCTGTATGTCTGTCTCTCCCTCTTTCCCCGTCTGTCTCCGATTCAATCCGATTCCGATTCATTCTCTATCTGTGTCTCTCTCCGTCTCTCTCCCTCCCTCTCTTTCTCTCTGTCTCTATCTGTCTCTCTGTCTTTCCCTCCCCCCCCTTCTGTCTCTCTCTGTGTCTGTCAGTCACTCCCTCGCCACTCGCAGCGGGCGAGGGAGCAGGCAGGGTGAGCACCCAAGGCTACCGTCATCTTAAGCACCACTGAGGCTGTCGCCCGGCAGGGATATCAGGCAGAGAAGCCGGTCACGTCTCCATCGCGGCTCCCTCCGGCAGGCACCACGGCTTACGTTCTGAGGCCGCGCGTCTGTTTTCCCTGCTGACGCCCCTGCCGGGCGACCTTATGCGATGGGAGCTGCACGTTCTGGGGCTGCGTGGCTGGGAGGGAGGTGAACGCACCAAGCGGACGTTCTGGGGCCGCGCGTTCACCTCCCTCCCAGCTTCGCAGCCCCAGAACGTGCAGCGATGGAGGTGCGACCGGTTTCCCTGCCTGATGCCCCTGCCGGGCGACAGCCTCGGTGGTGCTTAAGATGACGGTAGCCTTGGGTGCTCACCCCGCCTGCTCCCTCGCCCGCTGCGGGAGGAGGCGTCCGTAACCTCCGTCCACCTCCCTCCCAGCCACACAGCCCCAGAGACAGAGGGAGGAAGGGAGGGCCACATTTACACAGAGCAGGGAGGGCTGTTGGAGGGCCGTATTAAACCGACCCCCGGGCCGCAAATGGCCCCCGGGCCTGACTTTGGACATGCCTGGTTTAAAGGGAACAATTTGAGAACAAAAAATGTTATGGCACAACTTCCAGTTTCAATTTCTCATAAGAAGTTTGGATTTAAGGGCCTACTTTGCTCCTTCCAATTCTGTTTTGTAATGGCTACGAAATGCTTGCTTCATAGGTACCAGAAATATCTTTCAACTGAATAGAAACTGTTTCGTTCTACAATAGAACATTAATTTACTTTTTCTGATCTCTTTCTTTCTAGATGTTGTAAAATGCAAAAAAGGCAAAGAGGCTACAGATGCACTGCAATGTCCATTGTGCACCAACCCCAGGAATTCTAAAGAGAAACACTTAACTGAAATTCCACTGCCTTCATTTAATTGTAGTAAACCAAGTATAGACACAGACTTAAAATTCAAAACTGAAACTATGTTAGATGATGGAGAATTTACTTCAGTGTCTCCCAAAGATTTTATGGCCCCTATAGGCTCTGTGTCATTAAACTTAATAGACCAATCAGGAAATCAAGCAAACATAGCTTGTAATGTACAGAAACCTTCAAAAATGTCTCCAGTTATATTTACAAAAACAGATAACAACACGCTACTTGAAATATCATTGTCAACTTTTCTTAAGTGTAGCATTGACCACAATCATATTCATCAACTGTGGAGTATTCTTGCTCTTTATAGTGATTCTCCACTAAAATTGAGACAGGAACACTTATTAACAAAAACACCTTATATTGGTTATAAGTACAAACAAATAGATTCTAAAAATGAAGACCTTTTCACTAATATAGAAGCTGAACTGACAGCTGAGCCTCCTTGGTTGATGCAGAGTCAAGTGTCTATGCAATTGGACAGGACCACAACTACACTCAATATGCTGCATATCCAATATTCAATAGATGCTCAAATCATTCTTCCTGATGATGTCCCAAAACCCACCAAACAAAAGTGGGCCATGATCTTACGAGACAAGAATTCCAAAACTGAATATTCAGTTTTAGTCAATAGTTCTGTAGAATTGGGTTGCCAAGCAATTGGAGACCCTGCCCCTGTAACTGAGTGGCTATTACCTGATGGGACCAAGGTTAAGGCTCCATATGTAAGCGAAGATGGAAGAATAGTGATAGAAAAATCTGGTAAGCTCTCACTACATTCAGCAGATCATTTTGACACTGGACTTTATCACTGTATAGGAACCAACTACGAAGATGCTGATGTCTTAACTTTTAGAATTACAGTGATAGATCCAAGTCTTAGGCACAAACTTTTACATGGACAACAGCTTTCAGTATTTTTAGGTGAAAGTATTGATCTTCCCTGCCTCTCTGCAGGTGGCCTAGGTGCCTCTATTAATTGGGTCATACCAGGAAACATGATTCTTCATAGTTCTTTTAAAAATAAGCTTCTGTTTGACAATGGCACATTAAAAATACAACCAATAACAGGACAAGACCATGGCCACTTCATGTGTATAATGGCCAATAAATATGGTGCAGATTATTTAGTTTATCAAATACATGTTAAAAGTAATTTGAGCAAGTCACAACACCTCATAAAAAAAGATACTCAGGTAGATAGTGAAGTAACAGAAGGGTCTGGCAACCAAGAACATGACTTTAACGGTCAAATTAACATTTTTCCTTCTGTTCCTGCCGAGGTAACCAGCCAAGCATCCATGCAAAATTCATTTACAAATTATTTCTTACAAAATAAAACCAAAAACAAGTACAAAGAAGTCTACAGGATCAATAGAGGCAAGATAAGTAGAAGGTTTAGAGGACAAAAGAGATTTGGTCTCTCTACCAAGAGAATCAATCCATTGCACTGGTCGACATTTTTAGAAAAAACAAGGAATATCACATTGTTAAGAAGACAAGAAAATATAACAGTAAAACCAACAGAAAAGCTATTTCTGTCTTCAAAGAGCTCAGGAAATGAAGGAGAGATATCTGGAGATGATATATTAGCCGAGGAAGAACTTATATTTCTAGTAACTAGAAGACCTTCAAAATACACTTTGAGAGAAGCATCAGGAAATGTAGTGACAGCAAAATTTGGAAGTATATCAGATGATTACAGTTCTTTTGCAACACATATCACAGTTACAGAATCAGAACATTCAGCAACTAGTTCTATGGTTATGCAGTCTGAGACATCTACGAACCAGAATTGGCTAAATAAGTCAAAACCTGAAATTAAAGGAATAAGCCTTGAAAAATATCAAACACTGCCTGCGCCACCAACCCTGATGGAAGTAACAATGCCCTCATTGTTTAAAGAATCCAACAGGGCAGCAAACACTTCAAATTCTTTTCTGAGATTGGTAACAGCTGAAGAAGCTAATGTCTATTTTAAAAGCAAACCAACAGTAACGCCAACAGTGGCTATTACTAATAATAGCCAATTTATAATTTCACACAAAATTGTTGAAAAACCTGATTTATTGTCAGAAAATGCTGAGGAAGCATCAAAAAAATCAAGTCATCAAGTGCCCTCAGCAGCAACCAGTCTATCTAATGATGCATCACAACATGGCTATATTTACAGTAGAAAAAAAATTACATTTCAGGTATCTCCAGGCTCAGCCATTCTTGCCCAGCAACAGATTGAGGTAGTTAAGGATTCTGCAACTCATAGTCCATTCCCCAGATGGTACAGCAGACGAAGAAAAACCTTTGGAAGAAGACGAATAATTAGACCAGACCGTATTCCCAGTAATGTAGGACATAGATTTGCTTTTCCTAGATCGGGGTTTGTTCCAGAAAGCTCAAGTCTTACTCATCCTGCAGAAATAAACATACCAACTCCTTCTAATAGATCTATTGAGTCATTTACCCCACAAACATTTATGTATACTTCGATCAAACCTCAGTATCCAAAATCAACAATTTCAAATTACATTATGATATCCTCAAGTAACAAAATAGATACAGATGAAATGAATGAAGCTTCTACAACTATCCCCTTCTACTCTAAAAGCACCCAGGTTGCTCCACAAAGAAAAACAAAATCAGATACACATCAAGCAATCCCTGATATGGGTCCTTCAGCTAACATCCAATTCACAACCAATATCCCTAAATCTAAGTTTAACACAAAAAGTACATTTACCAAGGCTAATATATCACATTTTATGATCAAATCCACTATTCCCTCCTTTAGTATCCATGATGTCTATTCCAGTGTTTCAAATGGAGAAATATCTTCACCTAATGCTTTTGCTACCAGCTATGTCCAAAAAGAGCTACTGCAGAAGCAATTGATAATACAAACAAAACCCTCATCTGAAATATCTGTTACAGATTTTCACATCTCAGGGCCAACATACAAAAATTCAGCAGTATATGAAACTGATGTTTCCAAAAGTGACAATCAAACCAATGTTCCTATAGACTCAATTACACATATCAGTGAGAATGTATCATTACTAAAAGAGAATCCAATAGTATCACTCGGTACTACTGAATCACCATTCCCGGGGCCTATGTACAACTTTACAACTGATCTTAATAAAGAAACTGATACTACAACTATCCAACTGATTCATAATCCTGCTACCACTGTTGCAAACAAGATTTCCAAACTCAAAACATTTCGACAGCATAGAAAAAAGGGTCAAAGGAGGAGAAGACCTCTGCAAAAGTTAATGCCTTTCCATAGAAACATTTCAATCAAAGAATTTGTAATACCCTTTAAAAAAATTATTCCTTCTCCTATTATGAAAACAGTAAAAAATGTAACTGAACCTCCTAGTCTCATACTGACTGAATTGTTTTCAAAATCCATCACTATGGATATAGGTGCAGTTACACCACAACCACCAATTCTTAGCGCAACAGATATAAAAAAAGACAATACGTTATTAAATACAGCTCAGGAATCCCTTGAGAATGCTTACACCATTAAGCCAGCAATGGAACTGTCAACTGAAAAACTTTCATCTACAGCTCCACAGATTGAAATGTCATGGGATACAACAAAAATAAGCACAGCATTATCATACATATCCTTGGTAACAACTGGACCAAAGTTTACTAAAGTAGCACAAACTACTAGACAAGCGGATAAGGAATCTTACCGGTATGTGGGACTAACTGCAGCTCCAAAAACACAAATAACAAAAACAGTTCTTCATATGAAAAATGAGATAAATCCACACATTCCTACTAATGCAATGTATATAACCACTACTCCATTACTATCCCAAGCAAGGAGTATCCAAGCTACACAAACTACTTCATCTCCCAGATGGGATAAAATTTCACGGCAATTTCCATTTTCTAAAATCAAAGATATTGGAAAACCACTCATAATTAACACATTCAGGGTATTAAAATCACCTCAAAGCTCCACCCTGTATACTCCTTTGTGGAAGACAGATAAGAACAATTACATCAGAAACTGGTCTGAAAGAACAGGCCAGGTAGCCCCCACCACCAATCCAGAAGATTTAAATTCATTCTATCAAACCAGATTGGCCAAACCCAGAATAAGTGGAGGAAAATTTGCAGTGTTTACTGTCCTGGCTAATTCAGATGCTTTCATTCCATGTGAAGCCAGTGGTAATCCTAAGCCAACCATCCATTGGACCAAGATACCAGCAGGTAAGCTTTTCAAATTAAAAGTTTACATGTGTTCTCTTTTATCATAAACAAGATGTGCAGTGGTGGGATTCAATATTTTTTACTACTGGTTCTGTGGGCATGCTTGGTGGGTGTGGCAAAGGAAGGATACTGTAAAGTCTCCATTCTCTCCCCACTCCAGGGAAAGGTTACAGCAAAATCCCCATTTCCTCCCAATCAGTTGGGAGTTGGGAGGCAGAGAATAGATGGGGCATGGTCAGTCAGAGGTGGTATTTACTGGTTTTCCAAACTACTCAATATTTCCACTATCAGTTCTCCAGAACTGATCAGAACCTGCTTAATATCACCTCTGAAGATGTGACTTAAGAAGTGAAGCATGCAAAATTAATTTCTTATGCATGTTCATAGTCCTAGAATTAAATGATGAAAGAATAACCACAACATGATACAGTGTTAGATTAGGATTAAAGCCAGATTTTAAACCAGCTGTGAAATTTGCTAATGACTTTGCGCCTGTCTCAAATCTAGCTTTCATAAAATGAAAAAGAATTACACGTGCCAGAAAAATAAATGGGTATAAAGAAAACAAGCAATAATAATAATCCAGATTTTAACTAAATTTTCTCTAAGCATGGAAAGTAATGGTTTCATACAGTATTGTTGCTCTGAGGCCATACTTGGACTGTTCAGAATGATTCTGAGATATTCTGCAGTATTAGGTTGAACAGCTATACTTAAAAACAGTTTTAACTAGGAGCTTGCTTAAGCTATTTTAAGAGAACAGTATAAAAGTATGCACTTAGTTAAGGGTGGGATCCTACTGATTTAACAACCAGTTCAATTCACTTGTGCATGTGTCTGACATGCCTGACATGCACTGCGCATGTGTGCACAGTTTACAGAGAATTCACATTCCACATTACTGCTGGTGACGAAAACAGTCAAGGAGTGGCAATCCACTCTGCTGCATCTATCAGCTGGGCTTCAGAAAAGGGAATATAGGTGAGCATAGCACAGGGGCAGGCTATGTAAGAGCGAACTGGTTCACTCCCAGCTGATAGTCAGAGCTACCAGTTCACCTGAACCAGTCCAAACAGGTGGAATCCCACCCCTGCTAGTTTTGTACCTAACAGGTGTGGGTGAATTCCAGCTGCTGCTACTGCCAGTTTGCTCAGGAATGCTCTATGGGCACGCACAGTTGATACGTGTTATGCGTGCATGCACAGTACTATAAAAAAGCTTCTGCTCGTCCACTGAAGCAAAGAACAAGATGGTGGTGCCTACAGCACTGCTGACAGAAGAGATATGAGGGCGTGGCCAGCTGAGTTACTACATACTTGGCCGAACCAGTCTGAACTGGTAGGAACCCACCTCTGCTAACGGGGGAAAATCAGCCTCCCATTTTCTAGCCAGTGCCTTAATTATCACACACCACTGGCATATTGTGCAAAAATGTAAAGCACCAGCTTTCCATAAAAAAGCATTAAACTGTAGTATGTTATCCTTGGTACAGAATAATATAATTCATCCCCCGAGGGAATAATATTTATGCTTTTTCTTAACTGGATGAAAACATGCATGTATAAATAATGTAGATATGGAGCCAATAAGAATCTTTCCAAATAAACTATAAAAGAAACCACTTAAAGCCAGGAATCTTGTCCTATAAACCTCAATATAAACAGGCCTTGTCCTAGTATACACAGTTCATTGTTTTTCCATTTCCTGGTCAAAATGGGTAAATAATCTAAGGAGGGACAGCATCATATTATATCAAAAGCCTGGAATCATTCAAATAAATCATAACTACAAATTATCTTAAAGCTAAATTTTGTTGTTTTACAATAAACCATGATTGGCTGTTTATATGAAGCTGTTGCAAGTGTTTCTTTTTATCTATTCTATTAACAAGAGAAAGTAAACATCACATGATTGTTGATGCTGGTTAGACTGAGATTCTTGGATTAATATATGAATGCAGTCATGTGATGCTAGACTAAGGCAAAAAAAACCACCCTATTTCCATATATATGTAAGCTCTGAATTTAAAACAAATACATGCCTGATTAATGGGTATAAGAAGCATAGCTAAACCTAATAATCTGCCTATAGTTGTTCTAAGGGGAAAAAAGCTGAGTTGATAAAATAATTCAAAGAAATTTTATGAAGAAATTCAGAATCATATTTTCTTGTTTGTAAATTAATACTCTAACAAGCTATGCAATGGGCAACACTTTAATAAATCTAACATTAGTTTCTTTTTGGTTAAACAGGAGCAGATTCATCAAAAAACAGACATGGTAACAGATTTAAGATTCTTTCCAATGGTACGCTCTCCATTCAGAATGTCAACATCCAGGATCGTGGACAGTACTTGTGTGTGGCTGCCAATCAACAAGGTTCAGACAAGCTTCTGGTCACTTTGTCTGTAGTTACCTATCCACCAAGAATTCTTGAGAAAAGTTCCAAGATCATTACTGTTCACTCTGGCAAGCCAGCAGTTATGAAGTGTGCCTCTGAAGGCCGTCCCATTCCTTCTATAACTTGGATCCTTGCAAACAAAACTCATATCTCTGAATTTTCAATGGAAAATGAGGCTGTTTCTCTACACTCAGATGGCACTTTACTGATCAAGAAAGTCAGTGTTTATGACAGAGGGGTATATACCTGCAGAGCAGATAATCCAATTGGCTCAGATACTATGGCAATAAGGTTGCAAGTCATTGCTGCACCACCCATTATACTGGAAGATAAGAAGCAACTTATACTAGAGACCATGGGGGGCAGTTTGAAGTTTCCTTGCACTGTCAAAGGAGACCCTCATCCAACTGTTCACTGGGTTTTCCCTGATGGAACAGAGGTGAAACCACTGTACTATCTAAACGACAAGGTTCTTTTGTTCCCTAATGGGACACTTCTTATCAGGAATATAGTTCCTTCTGACAGCGGTAAATATGAATGTATAGCTACAAGCTCCACGGGTTCAGAAAGGAGAGTAGTCCTACTTCAAGTGGAACACCGAGATACAATACCCCGAATTGCAGCTACATCCCAAAGATGGACTCAGCTGAATTTTGGGAATAGGTTACTTCTGAATTGCTCAGCTATAGGGGAGCCAAAACCCAGGATAATGTGGAGATTGCCTTCCAAAGCTGTGGTTGACCAATGGCACAGGTATGTTTTTTTGGAAATTAATTTAAATCAGTTTCCGGCTGGCCTTGACTGAATTTTTCTGACATGAAGTTTTTTATGGCTGTTGTTTGACCTGCTTAGTTGGCAAGGAGATGGAAAAAGAATGGTGACTGGGAAAGCTGTACAGGGGTTTAGTATGTAAATGGAATGGTATAGAAGAGAAAAGGAGGAAATGAAATGCTAGAATTAGTTAAAAGCCTCGGTGGTGCTTAAGATGACGGTAGCCTTGGGTGCTCACCCCGCCTGCTCCCTCGCCCGCTGCGGGAGGAGGTGTCCGTAACCTCCGTCCACCTCCCTCCCAGCCACACAGCCCCAGAGACAGAGGGAGGAAGGGAGGGCCACATTTACACAGAGCAGGGAGGGCTTTTGGAGGGCCGTATTAAACCGACCCCCCGGGCCGCAAATGGCCCGCGGGCCGGACTTTGGCCATGCCTGATGTAAATAAAAGAATGATGGATAGAGAATGATAGAAGAAACTAATTAAACAATTATAATTATAAAACAATAAAATAATTAGCCAAATGCTTACTTGCTGGCTTTGGGACTAGCTGTAATTTAAGACTGAGCATGCAAGTTCCTGAGAACAGGCCTGCTATATGAATATATGAATAACCAAATATTCCAAATAACTGCTTATTGTCAATCCATAATCACGACAGGAGCAAATTATTAGAAATAAGGTGAAATAGGAATAATACAATAGATGGACAAAGATAAATAGTTAGCTAGAGTTATATATAATTTGTTAATACTAAATTCACATGCATATATTTGGATGCATAAAGAGGAGGAAAGGAGATAATTGCAAGATGTTAATTCACTTTTATTCACTCCTGCAATCAGATAAAGGAGTAATCCACCTTTAAATCATAAACAATGGAAGTAGCTTTTCTGACTGATGGCAAAGGTCCTGAGAAAAGCAGTGTTTCGGGATGGTTGATTTCTACTTGGAAATCTCTCTAAACTATTACAAAATGTTACAAGCCCCCAGCAATTCCCTTCCAAAACAAACACAAATACAAACACATTTTCCTTTGGAATATCTCACTGTTGGCAAGTGGGATGAGCAGACCATATGACATATTATACTCATTAGGATAATTTTCTTAACAGATTAAAGTAACACATTTGTTGGTGAAAATTCAAGCAATGAACTTACACAGCAAAAATATTAACGCATAATAAAATTTAATGCTAGAGAAAATTCTTTGACGTGTAAAACGTTGGTAGCTTGGGCCTTCCACAGTAAAATGGCCCTATCAGAAAGTTTGTCTGCTCTATGAAGCAAAAAGCAATGTGTGGTACTAAGTAAAGGTAATTTCCTCAATGGTTACTTCATGTGATTTCCTTCACCATCACATGAAGTAACCATTTCACTAAGTTTACTTCAGTGTTGCATCCAATTCTGAATATCAGAAAAAAAGAAACTATTCCTTATAATGAGAGACTGAGGGAACTTAGTATGTTGTTTAAACTTGAGAAAATAAAACTGAAGTTAGGTATTTTTAGTACCAAGCAGATATTACATAGAACAGGGGTCCCCAACCCCCAGGCCAGAGCCCACTACTGGGCCATAAACCATTTGGATTCAGACCGCAGAAGGAATGGGCAGGCAAGTGTGCATGTGCATGGGCGCAATCCAGGGGTAGGTTCCTGCCAGTTCTAACCTGGCAGGAATCTACCCCAGGTTAACCTGTACAAGAGGTTCCACAAATCTGCAGTGCCGTTTAGAACCGGTCCCAGCTCCCTCCCCACCCCACCCCGCACATCCGCACATCATCAAGATGAAGAGCGAGAGGAGGAGTTCTGGGAGCTGAAATCCACAAGTCTTAAAGCTGTCAAGTTTGAACACCCCTGGGTTTTGCTTTTTTTTCCCTAAAGGGTTAGGGGTCTTGTAAACTTGACAGCTTTAAGACTTGCGTGCTTCAAATGCCAGAGTTTCTGAGCCAACATTTTGGTTGCTAAGCAAGAGCGTTGTTAAGTGAGTTTCACCATATTTTACAAGTTGGTCAGGCCCACCCAGTCACATGGCTGGCAAGCCACTCCCACAAAGCAGGCCACGCCTACAGAAGAGGTTCTAAAACTTTTTGAAACCCATCACTGGTGCAACCCCATATGTAAGCAGCAGGCAAGTAAGTGTACATGCACTCCATTCACACAAACAGAGCAGCCGGATGCTTTCTCCCCCTCCCCCCTTCTGGTCCACAAAAGCAGAAAGGTTGGAGGAGTCTGACACGTGTGACACATGGCACAGCTTTTTCTTTAGCCTCCTTTTTTGTCTTACCTTCTGCAATTTTGGAGGGAAGTATCACACCTGATTTATAGAGCAAACTTGCCTGTTACATGAACTCTACTTATGTATATGTTGGATGTTCTTTGTGCAGCCTACCTTACAGGTCAAGGTAAAGTTCCCCTTGCACATTTGTGCTAGTCGCTCCCAACTCCAGAGGGTGGTGCTCATCTCTGTTTCAAAGCCAAAGAGCCAGCGTTGTCCAAAGGCGTCTCTGTGGTCATGTGGCCGGCATGACTAAATGCCAAAGGCGCACGGAACACTGTTACCTTCCACTATTTTTCTACTTGCATTTTTACGTGCTTTCAAACTGCTAGGTTGGCAGAAGCTGGGACAAGTAACAGGAGCTCACTCCATTACACAGCCCCAGGTATTCGAACCGCCAAACTGCCAACCTTTCTGGTGAACAAGCTCAGTATCTTAGCCACTGAGCCACCGCATCCCTACAATCTACCTTATATCCCACTCAATAATAGTATTTACAGTACTTGTGAGGGCAACTTCATTTGCTTCTTTTTCAAAAGAATTTTTATGCTGCGTTATTATTTTTATAAGTAATAAATATTCATTCCTCATCCTATTTTCCCCAAAACAACCCTGTGAGGTCACCCAGCTGCCTTCCATGGCTAATGCAGGATTGGAATTTGTGGTCTCCCCTTTTCTAGCTTGGTGCCTTAACCACTAGACCAAACTGTCTTCTTACTTACAGTACTGCTCAGTGGTGGGTTACGGACCCCATCACAACCAGTATGCTGGCTGTGCATGGGGTCGGGCATCCTCGCCAGGCACGCATGCACGTGCCAACACCCTGCAATACCCAGCTGCTCAGTGGAGGTTGCGCAGCCGCCACATGCTGTGCGCATGTGCGCAATTGGCCTGGTTGCTTCAAAAACAGCTATGGAACACGGGCAGGAGGATGAGCCACATGAGCCACTGTATTGGTACAATGGCCACTGCTCCTGGCTACTACCAGTACGGCCATTCCAGGCTATACCGTTCAGAACCCACCACTGTACTGCTTACTGTTCAATAAGAATCCAAACATTGGTATTTTCAGTTTCACTTTTCAGTTTATTGGACTTATATGCCACCCTTCTCCCAAAGGACTCAGGGTAGCATACAACCTGAAAACACATATTACAAAAACTTTAAAAAGATTAAATCAGAAATCCAATGACCGAATTCAACAATTTACAATTTAAATTTAAAATTAAGTCAAAATTAACAATTAAAATTAATAATTTATTTTATTCCATTCAGGCCAGGCTGGCTTGCTGAAAAAGCCAACTTTTTAGGGCGCACCAGAAGGACCGGCTGTCGGGAATTATACAGTTCCCGGGGGCAGCTCATTCCAAAGGGAAGGCACTCCCACAGAGAAGGCTCTCCCCTGGGGGTCGCCAGCCGACACTGCCTGGCCGACAGCACCCTAAGGAGGCCAACTCTGTGGGATCGTACTGGATGGTGGGAGGCTACCGGTGGCAGTAGGAGGTCTCGCAAGTACCCTGGGTCTAAGACATGGAGTACTTTAAAGATCATAATTAATACCTTGAATCGCACCCGGAAGATAGCCGGCAACCAGTGCAGGCCGCCTAAAAAGGGTGTAACATGGGAGCACCTAGGTATCTCCATGACAACCCGCATGGCCGCATTCTGGACCAACTGGAGCCTCCGGGTGCTCTTCAAGGACAGCCCCATGTAGAGAGCATTACAGTAGTCCAGGCGAGAAAGACAAGGGCATGAGTGACTGTGCACAGGGCATCCCGATCCAGGAAGGGATGCAATTGGTGTACCAGGCAAACCCCTTTTTTACTGTTTTTATTGTTTTTTTATATTTTCAATTGTTATATACTTGACTAAGATGGGCAGCCATAGAACTAAACAAACAAATATCTTTAGGAGAGTTGTAAAATTTCTTTTAGCAGCCATTGTATTACATAAAAATCTACTGCTTTCACTTTTAGGACCCCACTAATATAAGTTATATTTCATCAGCACTGACCTTGACAGCTAATTAAAAAAATTTCTGACATTGGGTAAGCTTAGATGAAGTATTTAGGCTGCCTGTCAGGAATACTTTAATCTGGATTCCTGTACCAAGAAGGGAGTTTGAGTTGGGTTCCTTTCAAGCCTATAATTCTTGAATAGCTTTTTAAAAATTCTTCAGTTACTATGAGAATCAAAACCTTTGTCATACAGCTGAAAATAAATGATTGTTTTTTCCTTTTTTTTCCAGAATGGGAAGCCGAATCCACGTGTATCCCAATGGATCCTTAGCTGTTGAGTCAATTACAGAAAAGGATGCAGGCGATTATATTTGTGTAGCACGAAACAGAATGGGCGATGATTTGACCCTTTTGAAAGTCAGCGTGACAATGAAGCCTGCAAAAATTGATCACAAGCAGTATTTTAAGAAACTGGTACCTTATGGGAAAGACTTCAGAGTGGATTGTAAAGCTTCAGGATCTCCTGAGCCAGAAATATCTTGGAGTTTGCCAGATGGCACAACAATCAATAACGCAATGCAAGCTGATGATAGTGGACATACCCTGAAGAAGTATACTCTGTTTAACAATGGGACTCTGTATTTCAATAAGGTTGGAATGATGGAAGAGGGGGATTACACTTGCCATGCTCAAAATACATTGGGAAAAGATGAGATGAAAGTGCAGATAAAAGTGGTTGCAGCTGCACCTCATATCAAGCAGAATGTAAAGGCCTATGCGAAGATAAAAGCAGGAGATGATGCATTCTTTGACTGTGGTGCTATAGGGGAACCTAAGCCTAAAATATTTTGGCTGTTGCCTTCTAACAATATGATTTTAGCGTCTACTAAGAGATATAGTCTCCATATTAATGGCTCATTGTCAATCATTAAAGTAAGGCTTTTAGATGCTGGAGAATATATGTGTGTAGCACGCAATTCTGGTGGAGATGATGCCAAGGTTTATAAACTAGATGTAATCTCTAAACCCCCTCTGATCAATGGTTTGTATTCTAACAAGACTGTCATTAAAGCAACAGCTATAAAACACTCAAAAAAGCAAATAGTTTGCAATGCTGAAGGAGATCCTATGCCTCAGATTATGTGGATCATGCCTGATAATATTTTCCTAACAGCCCCATATTATGGAAGTAGGATAACCATACATAGGAACGGAACTCTTGAAATTCACAATGTAAGATCTTCAGATACGGCAGAGTTTATTTGTGTAGCACGGAATGATGGGGGAGAAAGCAAGCTGGTAGTCCATTTGGAAGTCCTTGAGATCCTAAGGCGCCCGGTTTTCAGGAACCCATTTAATGAGAAAGTCATAGCAAAACCTGGAAAAGCTGTATTTTTGAATTGTTCTGTTGATGGAAACCCACATCCTGAGATAATTTGGATATTACCAAATGGCACATGGTTCTACGTTGGTATTAGAACACTCCGGTTTTATTTGGGAAGCAACGGCACCCTTGTTATCAATAGACTTTCGAAAGCAGATGCAGGAAAATACAGATGTACAGCTAAAAATCAAGTAGGCTACATTGAAAAGCTGATCATATTGGAAACTGGTGAAACACCCACAATTTTTTTCCACTCAGGAGGGGCAATAAAAAGTATGAATAGGGAATCTTTATCGCTTCACTGCCTTGCTACTGGAAGTCCCAAGCCAAACATTATATGGACACTCCCCAGTGGCTTTGTCTTAGACCGGCCTCAAATTAATGGGAAGTATTCATTACTGGAGAATGGTACCTTACTTATCAGAGAAACCAATATTCATGATAGAGGAAGTTATATGTGCAAAGCTCAGAACTATATTGGTGATTCAAAGGTAGTTGTTTTTGTAACGATTGTGGGACATTCACCAAGGATTACAAAACGACCCCCAAGGAATATTCATACTGTGGCTGGATTGGCGATTCAGCTTCACTGCGTGGCATTTGGAATACCAGATCCAGAAATTACATGGGAGCTGCCTAACCATTCATTATTTTTCACAGGCATCAAAGGTCAACTATCTGGAAGTGAGATTCTTCACCCACAAGGAACACTAATAATTCACAATCCAAATTCATCAAATTCAGGCATATATAAATGTGTGGCTAAGAATCAGTTTGGCAGGGATTTCACAGTGACATATCTTCAAGTTATTTCAAATGGGAATAAAGTCTAAAATGGACCATTTGGCTTTCAAAGATGTTTAATCAAAACCAGTCAAAAGGCATTTCAATTTTGGTGCTATTACAATTCTAACTTTACAGTTGTCAAGCTAAAAGACATTTAGGTTTGGGAAGGTTTTGCATTATGACCTAGTGTTGATTTTAAGACAATATTAAAAAGTAACCTTAAAAACTTAAGGCACTTAAGTTTCCAACAAAAATAACAGTAAAATGACAACATATTTTCTAAAGATACTTGCAATACAAAATATTTAGCACAATAATGGATTTTTAAATGCTAGTTTTTATTTCCCACTTGATAGTATAAACATTGTAAAGCTATTGAAAAACATGATTGCTGGTTTCATTTATTATTGATGTGAATGACCATTTTCTAATTCTTGATAGTTTCAAATATTTTACAACAAAGAATATGGATTTGTTTGTAATACTACAATATGCAGAAGTCCTTTTGTGGGGGCAGTGGAAGAACAAATATGAAATAATTATTTCAATGCTTTTTTAAAAAAATAAAGCTTGCATTATTTTTTTACAATGAATGCTATCCAAACTGCATGTGAAGAAATGAAAATGTAATATTAATGATATTGCCAATTATTGTATGTGAGAAAATATTTAGAGATGATAGATAGATAGATAGATAGATAGATAGAGAGAGAGAGAGAGAGAGAGAGAGAGAGAGAGAGAGAGAGAGAGAGAGAGAGGTTTTTAAGCATACTATTTATTACCAGTATACTTTATTGAAAGGCAAGAAATAGCGTTTCTCTTTATGGGCACATGAAATTAATATGATCCAGAATGGTCTTAAAATAACAGAAACAGCATGTCCAAAAATATTGTCCTATTACTTTATGTATTATGTACTAAACACATGCATATTGTTCTTAAGCTGTCTCCTCAGGGAAAAAATTTAAAATATGCAAGAACATAATTACTAACGAATAGGGAAAACTTAGCTGAGGAAGTGGAAATAGCAAGGACATAAGAAAAAAGTTACTATGCAATTAGAGATACTGATTTGAACGGAAACTAAACCTAAATACAATAAATACGTATATTCAACTTTTAAAAAGTCAGATTTTAATAAAGTTAGCAATTATAAAAATGGTTTTGTGTTAGAGAGAAAATGATGAGAAAGAGAGCTTAAAAATAGTAAGAATTTATTTAAAGAGGAAATATACTAAAAGAACAATTGCAAATAATTCCAATGACCAACAAATGGAAAACAGCAAAGTAAATCAATGCGGCTACATAACATGTTGAGGAAATTTAAGAACTATGAAAGTGAAAATGAAAGAAAAGCCTCTCTGACCATCTGACCTGTTGTTATGTGAGTTACAAATTCTTTGATATGGGTGCTCTGCACCTCTTAGAAGAGGGTGCTAATGCTGAAGAACATCCTTGATGGCTAAAAATGCCATGTTAAAAACACAGTAGATCCTTTTAAAATGGACAAAGATGTCTATAAAGGAATGTGTATGTGTATCAAACTCTGGAGTGAATTATAAAACTATAACTCCCAAAATAAAATTTAAAAACATCAGCCTTCACAATAAAAATTTCAGTGGGATGTGAATGATGGTGGATGGATTGAGAAATGAAAATTGAATTTTAAATATTGTTGAAGTCATTAGGATGACTAATGACTACCTACCTCACTGAATTTTTTGAGTAATGGCTCATGAGTATCTACATTGCTCTGAGTACAGTACACTGAATGAAAAGTGTAATATACTATAAATCAACCAGGTTGGAGGCTGAAAGACATTATTACTGTATATTCAAACTTTCCGTAACAAGAATCAAAGGTCCTTAAGTATTCCTGATCCTCTTTCATATTAATCAGATTATATGTCCATGTAGATATAATCTAACAAAAAGCACATGTCCTCAGCAGCGTTCCAAGATTTCAGAAATAAATAGAGTAAAATCCCTTCTGGTTAGAGCCAACAATCATAAATTACACTTTTAGATATTAAAAATGATCAGATAGAATGACTCTGCACTTGATGGTTTTAATCCATCAGACAGGATAGGTCTGTATTATGTGATGGTGTTTCATAGGAATGAGATTGTATAAAGAATTGAGGGTGGGCAGGGGCTATGCCCCTTCTTTTCTAAATACCTCAATATAGTCTGCATATTTTGCATATGCAGACTATATGAAAAATATGAAAGTATACTTGTTACTGGTGATCAGTTGTGGGAGTTGAGTTCTATAGGCTGAAATTCTTAAATCCCTGGGAACAAAGGGGATGACATCATTGTGTCAGTGAAGGCTTGGATTGTGAGTCTGAATACAGTTCACTTACAAGCCTTTTGGAAAAATGTAACAGGGAACATGGATAAAGTTGGAGTACTGATGGTGAGTAGCAGTTGTCCAATGACTTTGTGATGACTCCTCATTGTCCGTACTGGCCAGTAGTCTACATAGACAAACTAAAGAGATCCTATCTTGCATGCTAAATGTTTCAGAATAGTTTCTTTGATGCCAGAATTTATAGTTGCAATTGTACTTCAGGGTCAATCTCAGTGGGTAGACTAACATGAATTACTGTTTGGACTCCACTTAATTTATGGTTGTTTCAGTATCAGCCCCTAAAAGCTGGGATTTGTCAATTTGCAAGCAACTAGGTCTACAATATTAAGGATCTGTCTACATATTGTCCTCACCGCCTTCCTCACAAACATAACTCTTTGTCAATGCTTTGAAAGAGAAGGTAGTCTTTTTAGGGCATCCATATACAAAAGGGCCAGAATCTCCAAAATATAGTTAGACATCTTAAATGCAACATTTCAGCTTTGTTCAGAAAGAAGAGATCTGCTAAATCTGAGCAGCATGTATGGATTCAACTTCTAAAGTTGCTAATGCATGGGAAGGAAGGAATGAAAAAAGAAGAATTGCTACAAGTTTCATGCAGACCTGGCTATAAATCTCAGGTAACCTCTTATTCAGGAAATGTCTTATTTGGCAGAAGTCTTGTAAGACAAGCTTAGTCTTCTTATTGCACATAAGAATGGAAATCATATAAGCAGAGATTGTCCAATGCAATACACAAAAATCAAACTCATTCACAGGCCTATGCTCCAGGATTTATATTTAATGACTTTTCCCCCCTCTTCTCTTTCTAAACTCATGGTCACCTACTATTCTCCCGATGACCCTGAAAGACACCTGATTTATTTTAAGCAATAGTTGTTTCTAGCACATCTTCATTCTTTACACAGCCAATCTGACAATTTACTCAGCAAGAACAAATTTTGTTAGGCTTACATTTTTTTAGATAAATAACTTAATCAGATCCTATTGATGGAACTGAATTATTCTTAGAGTATGGTTCTGGAAACCATACTCTAAGAATAATTCAGAGAAACAGAATTTCAAGTTTTAAAAATGACTGCAAGATATAGAAGATTAGGAATTAAGTCCCATTAGGAGAATAACGTAACTGGCATGTTTAGCTTCCAGAGAAGAAAACTGATAATATTTCAAACAATGAAAACAGTGTAACATAAAAGAAGAGTAAGAAAAAATAAAATTACAAGAAGACAGTTTGCAGTTGTATTTTAGAAAAATCTTCTTAATCACATAATTCAGCAGTGGAAGCAATTAACAAATAGTGATCACTATTTGGAGGTTTATTTATGCTAGGTTCACTAAAAGACTACAAGCAGATGAAAGGTTATTATTTGTAGGAAAAACCTGGACAGGAGATTAAACTCAGTTTTCTCTCCAATGTTATGATTTTATAAACAGTGGCTATAGTTCAGAGGTGATATTCTGCTGATTCACCCCAGTTCAGGCAAACCGGTAGTGGTGGTGGCAGGAGGGTCTACTCACTTGCCCAGACGTCATCACAAACGCTCTACGCATGCGTGCGCTAGGTAAGAGCTTTTCATGACTGCTATAGTTTAAGTAAATTTTGTACATTTAAACCTATCCTTTGGAAAGACGATAACTTTGTTGCCTAATCATGAGCTTCAATATTGAATCAAGATTCTTGCCATCATTAATAGATAGACTATATATCTTCATTTTTTTTCAACTTTAGAGGATATAATTCATTTTTGATGAGTTTACATTACACAAGAGTTAGGTGTGTGTGTGTATGATTGTGTGTGTGAATGTGTGTATGTGTATCCTAATTTTCCTAAATCTATAGCTGTTGCTCTAGAAGTCCAACTTATTTTTCTCCTCAATATGTTATCTGCTGAAGAACTGGAGTTGCCTACTTTTCATGCCCAGGTAAGAAAAAAGATGGGAATCAACAAACATATATGGCTAAATTCAACCATTTACTTGACATCTTCATTCATTTTGTTATATGTAACACCAGGAGCAAAATCAATATTTCAAGGTTCTCTTAAGAAATTTACTGTTAAAAATGATTTCCTGGTATGAATAAGAATCTCAAGCTGACATTTTCCCTGGCATTATTCTCCCTGAATGTGGTGATTTAAAATGCTACATTTTGAACAAATGTCCTGTAAATCAAGATATGGTCCACCTGTATGTGAATATAAGTGCATTGTTATAACCACACCTTAAAACTAAAACAGAATATTCTGTTTTGATGTATGATGCACAATTTATAACAATCCTAATTTGTCTATGCCCCTGTCAGATGTTCTCCATTCCAATTCCCTTTTCAGAAGTATAACTTCTGAGCAACTTCTAACAATCTTTTGCAGCCTAAGTGCCTTCCAGATGCAGGGACATGGTCTTCCCGAATTGCTTGCCTGCATGGCTACTGCTGATAATTTTGGAAGCATGCATAAACATCTGGAGTTTGTTCAGAGTGGGAATAGTTGACTCATATTCTAATTGAAACTTTGTAAAGACTCAAGCAGCCATATTTGGCTTCAGATATTATAAAAATAAAGTTATCAATATTTTTGTAAATTTGCCAGATTCTTATCAGATTTTCACCATCATTCAGTCTAAGAGCTTTCAGAATAACTATCACAGGAAAAAGAATCTAGAAAAAATAGGCCTTTCTTTGAAACCTCCAGCCAATTATTAGTTTCCTATTTCAAATTCCACATCTAAAAAGCATATAGTACTTTCTGGATTGGATTTTCACTGGATTTTCTATGATAGGCATATTTTTGAACATTATTAATTCAGATATATATTTTTAGCCATTTCACCTGACGATAAGCCAGACTCCATCCAATGATAAAATCTCAGGACTATCTGTTGATCTCCAGATTTGATGGATTGTCACCAAATGAAACATGAAATGTAGCAAAACTGAAACACCTACCACCCACCTATAGTGCTGGGATGTGCCATCTTTTGCACATTATATATTTAACCAGTGACTAATAGTAATAAATATTATTCTGCATTTGTTATAATTGCACAGTGACAACAAAGAATATAAAATCAGCAATTTGTTGCAATACCAAATATTTTTAAAATATATTTACAACTGTTAATTATTTTTAAGAAAACAAAATCTATAATAAGGAAAATAGGCATGGTTTCATTTCAAAGGTAAATAATGTTATACATTCAAATTACAAGAAATTTCAAAAGTTTTTTTCACAATGTGCAACCTAAATGTTTTCACAGTGTACATAGTAATTCACAGAAGTATTCATTAACCTAAATATTCTCATATCAATATGAGAAGATAGAAATGCATTGGCTTGGTATTGCAAGTTCAAATTTTATTCTACATCAATGGACTGATTTACTTAATAGACATTATTTCATCCATAGTAATCCTTACTATAATTCTATCACAAGGAAATTTATAGCTATGACAGAATATGTGGTAAAATAGTCTCAAATATTTTAAATATGCCCTACATGAAACACATTCAAAAATTTGTTCATCTAACTCTAAAAATACTCAAAATTCACAAAACAGTTTCTTCTATTTAGTCTTTACCCAAATATGAGCAAATATCACTTCCACAAAGTTAAAATAGTTTCTATTTCAGTTATAAATTTGTTGAATAATATAGTTGTGCTTGTGCAGCAAATTTATAAATACAGATGTATTTACATAAATAAAATCAATGTTTTTAACTTCTGAATACCTATCATACAAAATGAAAAGTCATTATTCTAAGGCTCAGACACTAAAGTTGAGTTCTTACAAACAATCAATAAGGTGGATAAATATTAGATTCTACCACTGAGATAACCAAACCTGAATTCTACGGTATAACATCAGTTTCTACTTGATGATTCATTACAAAATGTACCTCCTTACAAAGCTAACACTGTAGGCATGCCTCCTTAATATATTAGTTGCCATTGTATAGCACATGGGTGTCAAACTTGCAGTGATACCTTGCTGTCACATGACATATCGTGACATTTTTCCCCCTTCACAGAACTGGGGTGAGCGTGGCCTGAACAGGGGTGAGCATTTGACCCACAAACTGACAGTTTGACAGCAGCTTTAAAAAAACACTCCCCCATTTGAGACATTTTGTAGTGAAAGCCCTAGCTGCAATAAATATCATCAGTTATTGGTTTTCCATTGGATCTGCACTTAATAAATCAGTGGAACAATTTGCTTCCAGAAGTTGTGGTTACTCCAACCCTGGAAGTTTTTAAGCAGAAATTGGGCAACCACTTATTTGAAATGGTATAAGGTTTCCTGCTTGAGCAGAGGGTTGGACTAGAAGACCTCCAAGATCCCTTCCAACTCTGAATCCCTTCTTTCTCTTGTACCAACAGTCTATAACATGTTAAAGTATAGGACAGGGTTCTTATTTATAGAATATTTCTCATCTATGAAAACATGCATATAGCTATATACCTTCATACATACACACACATGCATGCATATGTCTACATGTGCACATATGCATGCATGCATGCATACTTCATACAAAAACACACATATACATTCTCTGGCATGTTGAATGCTCCAATTACTAGAGAAAGCATTAATCCTAACAGATCTCTTCATGGTAGTCAGAATCCTATTACCTATTGAAAAATTGAAATAGTTCTTGAAATTATTTTGCATCATTCATAGACTACGAAATAGCAAAAGGCCATTTTAATATGTAGTGAACTATCTAGTGAAAATCCTAGGAGTATGTCTCTAATAATGTTTTCTGAAAACAGAGGAAACAATCTGAAAGAAACAATGCTTCTTATCTATCTAAAGGTGCAATATGTAATTCTTTGAAGAAAGGGCATAATTTACATCACACAAATGTTAGAAGTGAAAGGGTATGGATAGTAAGTCACCCTGTACTAGGTTATAGCCTGAAATCAGCTGTGACACCTCCAACACCAGGTAACAATTCCTTCCCCCTCGAAGTAAGAAGTACAGTGATAATTGAAAATTTGAAATCACATTTTGATTCTTTGCATGTTGTCACTGAAAAATAAATTTAGCAATTTTATTAGGGTTAAATTATGGCTGCAGATCAAGAACTGTGGAGTCCGTTTGTAACCCAGTTTAGCACAGGACATGGGGGGGGGGAAAGTATGGCATTCTTATATAAATATTAGAAAATGGGGAAAAACTAAAGAATAAATATATAAATAAACAAATAAATAAATAAAGGTGTCTTTTTAGTTAGCATTTGGTCCAGCGCAGTATCAATGATTTTGTATTTTTAAAAAAAGACTTTTTTGCACAAGAAAAAAATATTTAGGACTTTTCACCCTCTTGGGGAAAAAAACTCTTAAAGCACCAAATCCATATATTTTGCAGCCATAGGTTAAGTCCTACATAATTTATATTTCTGTAATTTGCTACAGGCAAAACAATAGCATAAAATCATCTATTTCTTACATATTCACATTATTGGCAACACACACGCACACAAATGAGGGGAGTAATTAGTGCAACAAATTCCGCTCTCCCTGTTCTTCAGTGCAAATACGTTCTCTTCCTGACATTTTTCAGATTCAGAAGTGTGGAAGGTGACTGTATGGATTCACACCTTGCTGGGGCTGATTACCTAAGGAACAAAAACATAAAAATGCTGCAATGTCATAAAATTAAAATCCCATACAGCAGGTCAAAATGTATTTCCAGGTAATAATTGGGGGGGGGGGGGAGAGATAGAAAGCCTTAATTTGAAACACACATGAACTTTACATTCCTAAAATTCAAATAATCATTATTCAAAGGCATGTGCATGGGGCAATGTATATATTTTGAAATCTAAGCAGCATAACATTTTCTTTAATGTTAAATGCTGCATGACAAGATATAGATTTTGCATACTTAAGAAAAAAAACATATACATACTCAAACTGGATTTTTTCCCCCTGAAGCTCTTTTTATTAGTTAATTTTTTTTAAGAAGCTCAATGTTCTGGTTCCATTCACCTCATAAAACCTTCATACTACTCATATACCTTTCCTGTCACTTAAGGCTATGGGAAAATAATGGTTAATAAATAAGACTAAGGGCAAAATATAAAAACCTTTAGCAATAACCAAAGGTGCTGTTCTCTAGAGCAGGGGTCCCCAACCCCCGGTCCGTGGACTGGTACCGGTCCATGGCTTGATAGGAACCGGGCCGCAGTGAGCAGCACAACTCTTAGAAAGGGCCGGAGAGGAGGGAGGAGGGGGCAGCCCCCTGGGCAGAGCGTGCACCCGGGGGCGGGAGAGCACAGCCGCGGCCACTCGCAGTGTTGGGGGCCCGAGAGGGGCGAGTGAGCCGACTCACCCCCTGCGCGCATGCGCCACCTGTTCCCCGTTCCCCCTCTACGGCGGCCGAGCCATGGTCACCGGTCCGCAGAATTTTTTTAACATGAAACCGGTCCCTGGTGCCAAAAAGGTTGGGGACCCCTGTTCTAGAGGACCAAGTGTTTGGATTTTGGATTACAGGAATCAGCCCATGGCATGATTTTTCTGTTGGAATTTCTCAAGGTGGAAGTTGTTTTTGAATGGACTAAATATGTCATGACTTCCATGGCAACCATGGCTTTCACTAAGGTGATCTCTGTTCCATTTTATACAGAAGGTCATATACTGCTTCTTGTCCATATTTCAGAACAGATGAGCAATGAAGATGGAATACATTTATCATGGTCTGGTCATTTTCTGGTCAACATATGAATGATTAGAGTCTTTAATCTCTGAAAAGATGGAGAACTAATTTAAATTGGTCCACCCCTGGTATATTATAGATTTGACAATCCTGGGCTTTAAAAGTCATTGAGAATTTGTCTCCCCAATTGATTGATAGGTAGTTCCATCACAGAACATTACCATCCTACTTTGGGAGATGATGAATGCTTCCTTGAAGAGGGTTTTGAAAAACTGGTAAGGTATTAGTTTCAACGGATTCTTGATGAAGTGCACTGGTTTTTTTCCTTCATATTCAAATTTGAACTTGGGACTGAAGCTGCATTGTCACTCTTATGGTTGATCTTCATTAGGATCTGGTTGGAATGTACCCTTTCTAATCCTATGGAATTCCTATAGGATAACATTAATCATTGTATCCTTCTGAAACACCCATAAGAGTTGTGGACAGTGATGGACTAATGTGGAAATAATAGTCTAGTCTTTGGCTTCTCCATGATAAGTGCTATAGAACTTGACATTTTCTAATAGGTTATTAAGCTTCTATATGAATATATATATATTTGGGTGAGATCATCCAATGGTATGAGATGAGGCTATCATCAATATGATGATTGATATCCAGTTATACAACATTGATCTGTGGCTGGACAAGAGATATTATGGAGATCTTTATTTAATGTTTGGAAGCTACAAGCAACTAGATGTTTGAAACCAACTTGAACAGAATTTATTTATTTAAAACACTTAAATAGTCAACCCTTTTGTACTAAATCCTAGCCAGCTCACAATCCCTTTTTTGCCAAAAAATAAAACATCTATTTACAGTAAATTCTGTTCATATATAAACAACCAACTATGTTGGTTTTTGATGGGTCTCATTCTCCCTGAAGAAACTAGTCTGTAACTAGAGGGCTCACTCATGGCTCTTAAGCAATAGGTAAAGCCTACAGCTTGTGCGAGAGACATTGTTCAGCTTTACTTGATCTATAGTTATGATTTTTCTTGGACTGAAATAGCATTGGCACCTGTATATAACATCTTACTTCATGCTTAGGCTACTATATTGTTCTTTACTTGGGACTACCTTTGAAACTATTTGGAAACAATAATGGAAACCTGGTTCACAATAAGGCTGCTTTGAATGCTGCTACAATTGCATCACATGATTGATTGCCAATAGATTTTCCAAGTCCAAAATACTAGTATTAACACATATGCCATTTATATATCTTGACACAATGTCTGCCCTGGTCAAAATCTGTCCATCCTGTATAAACATTCTGACAGAATATATTTGGGATCTCTGTATCACAATGAGTCAAGTCCAGAAGCACATATTTTAAGTGGCAGCTCCAGAATTTTGAAAGAGCTTGACCCTGAGATAGATCAACTCTCAGCCTGTTGGAGTTCTGCAAAGTTGTAAAAATGATCTTATTTAGAAAGGTATTTAGAATCTACTGATATTTTGGCTTTGAACTGGAAAACCTTTGGCTTGTTGGGTTTAGTAACAGATTGTTTTATTGGAGATTTTACTTAATGTTTAGAGCCTTGTAATAGGTCAGTATACAGGTCTGTAATAAATATATTAATTGCTTATATTATTACTTGGTTAGCTACATAATCTTCAATGTATATGAGTAGATCTCCATCCATTTTTTTTAATAACCACATGAAAAAAACTTTGATAAATAAGTAGGCTGACCACCAATCCATGGCAAATAAGCTGAAATACAATATTTAAAACATTCTTACTAAACAGCAGTATGCATACATGTTGTAGGGATAGGGATTTTATCACTAACAACATTCTTTTATTCTCCAGCAACGATAGCCAGATTTATTATTTAACCATAATGAGTTGGCAGTTAACTGTTTTCCAAATATGCAAAAGCCCAGATGGAAAGAAGCAGAAAAGAATCTTTATCTAATGCTACATACTTACTTGACAGCTGTTTTTGGAGTTGTCTGACCAGAGCAGCTGTCTGTTGTTGCTGCTGTGTCTGCTGCAAACCTTGTCTTGGGAACTGCAATATTCAACATCAGAAAAAATTAGCAAATTACTCACAAAGATATGTATATTGTCTTCCTAATCTCTTGTCTCTTGGAAAAGTAATGAAAAAGTGCTCATTTCTTATGGACTTTTTTCTATGGCAAATATCTATCCCTAACCCATTGGGGTTTTTTTCTCCATTAAGGATCCTCTTTAAAGGCTTTGGGGTTTTGAAAACTTGAATTTTTAGATTTATAAATATTTAATGTTTTCAAGATAACCAAAACTCTTTTAGTAGATATTATAATTTACCTTCTTAAATCATATCGTTTATTGAACAGATGACCAACTGAACAGAGTCAAACTTGTTAGTTTTGCTCATTCTCATTCCCCATCACTACTAACCATCACTACTAACAGGTAATAAAATAATATAAACACACAACATCTCAATTACACAGCTACAGAATGTTAAAATAAAGCTAAGGGATGTAGCAGTATAGGACAAGTGGCACAAATAATAATAATAATAATAATAATAATAATAATAATAATAATAATAATAATAATAATAATCTTTATTGTCATTGTAAAAATTACAATGAAATTGGAATGTAGGTAGTCCTTGATTTATGACCATAATGGAACTGCCATCTGTGACAGCTGTAAAACATGTTGAACAGTACAATTTTATAACCTTTTTGCAGTGGTCATAAAAAACATATAGTATTTGTTAAATAAACCAGTGGGTTTTTTTGCTGAAACCATTATAATGAATACACACACACATGCATACACACACAGACACACACACAAAGTTATAAAATAAAGAGCCAGTTTTGGTCTAGTGGTTAAGGCACCTGGCTAGAAATACGGATATGTTTGCCACCTTGAATTATTTGTGAAAATAATAAAGGTGGGATATAAATAAACAAATAAATAAAAATGGAGATAAGTATCAAGTTCTGGTGCAACCATCATAAAATATGGTCATGTGACCATGACAGGCTGCTAATTATGTTTTTTCATGCTGCCATTAAGTCCTGAAGTATACCCTGATCAGGACACAAAGGGCAGGTAGTATACATATTGTCAAGTTTCCAACAAATGCCCTAATTGATTCATGAGCCTCGGGTCAAATTTCAAAAGTAAACCAGTCATTTATTAGGAGCATTTTGGTAATGCCTTTTTTTGCAGTCAGATCTTAGCCTTATTTGAATTATAGCTGAATTTTACCCCTGTTTCCTCCCTCCCCTCAGTCTGTGTCATAAATCACATTTCCCAATGAAGTGCACCCCTCCCAAGTCTGCTGTGGTAATCTGAGATCTGACTCTAGCCAATAGTATGTATGGAATGTGCTCCCCACCCATTTCCTCGCTATGGCAACTTTAGGAGTTGACACATATGTTGTCTGCAGGTCACCACAATTACAAAGGGCAGAAACCATCAGATAGTCATTGGTTAACAATGCACAATTCTTGCAAGAACAGCAACCAGAATTTGTGATTGCTAAATAATGCAGTCGCATGATACCTTGCTTTATGACGTCATCACTAGAAACAATAATTCTGGACCCCATAGTGGTCCTAAGTCAAGGTCTACCTGGGCTTTACTTTTCCAACATAATGAAATGGACAGATAACTCCTATAAAATATTTATGTCCAATAAAGTAGAGTTCTTTGATACATAAAACTTATCTCAAGATATTAAGAAGCACGGTTCATATTATTTAAATTTCTTAAATGTTAATCTGTTAGAATGGTTATTCTTTATGCTAGAATTCTCACAAATAATTGATATTTATCTTAATAGTGTTTGTTTATACAAAGTGCCATAAATTAACAATAATCCAAAATAAATACTAGTATTGACACCAATTCATATGTTTTCAATGCAGTCTAAACTGTGCAGTGAAGCTGTGTTTTATGTAAATATATTGCCATTTTACAATTTGGGTGAAGTGCATGTAGCCTGTGGGATGTTAACCCTGTGCTAGGTAAAACTTTCGATTTGAATTATTTTCTTAATGACTGTATGAATCAGGCCAATATATTACAGATTATGAGATAGATAGAATAGCAGCATCTGTTACCTATAAGTCAGGACTGCACTTTTACTCAAAACTGAAAATGAACAGGAAATCCTAAAACGCTCAAGCCAACTCATTTTGGACTTCTCCGCATTCACTAAAGCTAAATGCACTTTAAAGACTAAAATTAAACTCATAAAATCCTGGAAAAAATGCTAAAAAAACGTTATCCAGGCTATCTGATAGATTCTTATGATCTAAGAGGAGTTTAGAGTAGATTAGCCAAAATGTGCTCTCAGAGTGGAAGACACTGTGATAAGGAAAAAATATTAAACATTTTGAGATTGGTTATCAGGTGTACAAGTCAGAAAAATTAGCAATTTTGTTTTTTCCCTTCTTTTTTTTATCTTTATGTCTGATCCCGTTAAATGTTTAAGGCATTTTAATAATCAAAACTATTTAGCTATATTTCAATATTTTCTCTTAAATATTAACACCCAATACTTAAATTAGTTTTAATTTAAGTATTGTAATTTAAGTAATCTGTTGTGAAAAAAGTCAAACTAAAATTTATATAACAGAAAGTTGATTTTATGTACACACACAAACACACTTCTAGTGATCATGTTTAGATATAAAAATCTAGGTATAAATTTACAGAATAATCAAAATGAAGTATTTAAATAATAGAAGAATTAAGATAAATGAAAATAGTATCTTGTCTTGTAATTTAAATCAAATGTAATTATGTTATGGTCTCAGAAAATAGGGGGAGATAACTTGCCCACAGGAGCAAGACTCCAATTCAAATGCCTAGAAAGGCCCCAATGTTGCACTAGCTTGATTTCAATTTGTTGCCTGCCAAAGCCCATTTGTATTCTCAAAACAAAGCAAACTCCACAAAATTTAGTGTATCAGGATACTAAGCCAACATAACAACTACAGTAACTGAAAAGTTCAATTAGGGATAAAAGCTCTCATTCATTCCTAATACAGAAAATAAAATTGTAAAAGAAGAAAATTCTTGAAAAATTGCAGTCTTTGGTTCATATTTGAATTGTGTACTTTAAAGCCGTATTTTAACATAAAGTTACTTGAAGTTGCTAGTTATTGAAATTTGAATTTGAGTAGGACTGTCAAGCATTTAAATGAGCCTGGCAAAAAAAAAAAATGTGACTGTTGCTATTCATTATTCTAGGATGTGAATGATGAATGTTTTCTGTGACAGGCTATGTGGTATCTCAAAACTCAGAAGCATCTAGATACTAAGGAAACTGCATAAATGATCTTTAACATTCAATATATTCAGAAGATGCAACATTTGAACATTCAGAACTTGGGTGACAGGAGGAGGATTTGGAAGACACCATTAATCAATGGTGCTTTCTGAGCAAACTGGAAAAGAAAGTAGGGAGAAGATAAAGTACCCAGATGATGTACTATTAAATGGAAAGGGGGAGAGAAGGGGAAAACAGAAAAGAAAATATTAAACATATAAGTATATATTCAAGAATGAGATATAAAGGGGGGGGGGAAACATACCTAGGATAGACTAGTGAAAGTAAGGGAAAAAGAAATGATACTAAGTTATATTTGGGCTGATGGAAATACCATCCCAAGGAAACATAAACTGAGTTTTGAAATATACACCAACAATAATAGAAAAAGAAAAGAAGAGAGGAGGAGAGAAAGAAAGGAAGACGGGGGAAAGAAGAAAGAGGTAAGGAGAGGAGGATGGAAGAGGGGGAAAGATAAGGAGAGAAGGTAGGAAGGGGAAGAGAAAGAGCAGGCATAGGAGAAAGGTAAGGGGAGGAGAAGAGGAAGGAGGAAGTAGAAAGAGGAGGGAAGGAGAAAAGAAAGGGAAAACAAGGAGGCATTACAAAAGGAGGCAGGGATGGTAAATAAAGCAGCACAAATTGTACATTATAAATTATTAAATGAAATAATAAATGTATAAGAATGATAAATGTGAAGAAGATTACCAATTATGTGAATGTATACTTAAAATGGTATGTAAGAGAATCAAAAAATAAAAATTATTTGGAAAACAGGAAAAAAATCAAAGGTGCTTTCTGCAATTTTTGTTAAAATTGAGAAGAGTGTGTCCAGATTGCCTATTTAACATGCTTTCCTGATCTATGAGGCAGCACATAGTATGCTGGCATGGTTTCCTCTGTCTACATAGGTGGTCTCTATTGTGTCTCAGTGAGAAGACCAGAAGTGATTCTCTCCTGTTTTCTGCATAGCTCATTTAACTGCTGGAGAGAAAAGCATCCATCAATCATTGCCTTTAATAGGGACTGTGACTGGAGAGGAGCCAAGTTTTAATAGATGGTTAGAGTGATGTGTTTAGCCATCTGTTTGAAAGTAAGTACTGCTTTAGCAATCTACGCACAACCTCATTATCAGCTTTGGACAGAAAAGACAGGCACTGATCCACCACCTTTTCTGGCAATAATGGGGCTGTCATCTAAATGATGTGCTTATCCACTTGTGTTCTATTCTACAAGACATTATCTCTTTGAAACATTCAAGTTTCCATCATGCAAGTGTCTTCTGACTTTGTTCCAATAGACTAAAGAGTTTAGAGTTCTAAAGATTATTTCCTTTGGAAAGTTCAAAAATGAAATTTCTGGCCATTTATGAAATATGAAGGCAATATGTTAATGTGGATACTTGTCTCTTGCTTTAAAAATTGAGCAACTGTTCCCAGATGTGTAATTTGGCAAAACAAAAACAAAATCATGATTTTTATAGTTAAGTTACCCTTTTCTTATACAGAAGCATAGATTAAGTGCTTCTCAACTGATCCTTTAAATCAAAATAAATCAAAATGTGTTAAGACAGCATCTAAATTCATTTGTTTATATCTCGGTGAGAAATTCAAAGCAAAAGGAAGCAAAGACATTTTCAATAAATGGATAGAAGTTGGATATTGCTGCACAATATTTGGCTAAAGAGAATGGATCCTTAAAAATGTTCCCTAAGTATTTGGAGATGAATTGCTACATTTTCTTTCTATAACTTTAGTACTTCTTGGAATAGCCAGGTGATCTTACCATTGTTCTGTTTATTCGATAAAGTGCTAAAGATGTAGAAAAGGTAATGGCTTTATGCTCAATAATAAAGGCACATGGAACATTTACAAAGTGAAAAGCAAATAGACCTCCCCTGACAAGGTCTCCTGCACCTCCCCTGAGAACCTTTAAATAAATTAATCTAACCCTCTAAAAGAAGTAGTACAAATAAGTCTTTTTCAGTGAAAGTAGAAATTATCAAGCATAAAGGGCAGAGGGCAACAGTATTATAACACAGTTCATCAGGAGGTTGATGATCACCATTCAAATCAAACACATTTTTAGCAGCTATAAATTTGATTTAAGTAGACTAGTAGTGAAATTCATAGATACCTAATCCACTAGATGGAGTATTTGTACAAGCATTAAATATATATATATATACAGTTACTATCACAATGTTTCAGAAAGTATATCTACTTCCTAAATATGGGAAGCATTACATGGGTAATATTCCAAACAATAATTACCCCATTAGGAAATTTACAGAGCACATACTATAGAGTTTATTTATTTTTTACACAAGAGACTGAGAAATAGACATTCAAAGCCACTTCACTCTTACTGTGAGTGTCTTCTTATATCAATTCCACCTTTCTCCAAGAACATGGAAATGATAGCAGTAATTAGTGGGACATGCTAGTTTAAACCGTATGACTTTCTATATTGTGAAAGAACTCCAGAATATGGTTTATTATGAATATTTCTCTTACGAAAGATTGTTGTTGAGGCTGCATTGTTTGAAGGCTAATGATTTGTTGTTGATTCTGTTGCTGCTGAAGCTGAAAGAAGAAGAAAAGGAAAATGATTGCAATTCTGTTTACCTTTAAAAAAAAGTTATAAGTCTTTCTTAGAGTCAAGCTTCATCCTACTGAACATGTTAAGATATCCATTTTCCTGGTACCAATATGGAAATTGTCTTGTGATGTTTTTTGCAACTCCTATTGCAATAATAAGCAATAATAGTGCCAACTTTCAGAGGATGACAAATCTTGTAGTTGATCAATAAATGAGCTGGTAGAAGCTAGAATTCAGATTTTTTTTCCAGTTGGATTGATCACTTACAGAGGGCTTTTTACATTACATTGAGAGCCACATCCCAGATTAACCTCCCCTCTCCCCAGTTTGAGATCATATACTGTAGTAACATTCTGCTCTAAGAAACATTGCTTTTTAAGAGATAATAATAATAATAATAATAATAATAATAATAATAATAATTAATAATAATAATAATAATAATTAATAATAATAATAATAATAATAATAATAATAATAATAATTAATAATAATAATAATTAATAATAATAATAATAATAATAATAATAATAATAATAATAATAATAATAATAATAATAATAATAATAATTTAATTTCTAGACCGCTCCCTCTCCCCAAGGGGACTCGGAGCGGTGCACAGGGAAGTTAAAACAATAAATACACATGAAAATACAAACAATTAAATAAAAACAAATTAAACAGTAAACCCTGCGCTAAAATTCCCCAATACCAATTCACTAAAATCCTATAACCCTATAATCCTATAGTAGAGAGGCTACCCTAGGCCGGCCAAGCAGAAAAAGTGCGTTTTCAATTTCAGACGGAAGGAACGGAGGTCCGTGGTAGTTCTAATATCGGGGGGGGAGGTTGTTCCAGAGGGCAGGGCCCGCCACAGAGAGAGCCCTTCCCCTGGGCGTCGCCCGCTGACAAAGTCTAGTGGACGGCACCCGGAGAAGTCCCTCTCTGTGGGAGCGAATCGGCCGTGAGGAAGTATGGGGCAGGATCCGATCCCGCAGATAGCTAGGTCCCGAGCCATGGAGCGCTTTAAAGATGATAACTAGCACCTTGAAGCGCACCCGAAAGATGACAGGCAGCCAATGCAGCTCGCGCAAGAGCGGTGTTACATGGGTGAACCTTGCGGTTCCCATTATTGCTCGCGTGGCTGCATTCTGGACCAACTGCAGTCTCCGGGTGCACCTCAAGGGGAGCCCCATATAGAGAGAGTTACAATAGTCCAGTCGGGATGTCACGAGAGCATGAGTGACTGTGCGGAGGGCATCCCAGTCCAATAGGGGGCGCAACTGGCGTACCAGGAGAACCTGGTAAAACGCCCTCCTGGCCACGGCTGTCACCTGATCTTCCATGGACAGTCGGGTATCCAGGAGGACACCCAAGTTGCGTGCCCCATCCACAGGGGCAAGATGTTCGCCCCCTATGGCCAGCGATGGAGTCAGCTGGTTGAACCGGGCAGCCGGAAACCACAGCCACTCGGTCTTGGTCGGGTTGAGCCTGAGTCCGTTACTTCCCATCCAGATCCGCATAGTTGTATTCACAAACTATAATTCTGTATTTTAGAATTCCTCCTAGCTGCCACCTTTGTGCTTCTTAATAAATGATCAGAATTAATTCTCCTTTCACCAGTCTTTGTCCAGTTTTTCTAATTAAATCATCTATAAATTTCCACAACTTTGGGTTGTTAAACTTGTAATACTAATAAAGATCCTTCTGGAGTTAGGAGAAGATAGGGAAAGATTTCAAGCTTATGTAGACATACCTATAGGAAGAACTAATATAGTTCAATGAAGCATTTCCTGAGCTTTGCATACATTGCAGAAGAAAAGATATGATAGCTTATGGTAAGAAAAAGTCAGGAGTAGGGTAGGAGTAGCTATTACATTTTTCAGCTAATATATTTTTATTAAAAGGAATAACCTTTTGTGAGTTGCGGACCACCATCAGATTGCTAGATTGATGAAGGATTTAAACTGTGGTGCGACCAGAGAAGACAGATTGGTTATGCAGATGCAGATTACACGTATTGTAAATCAGATTACTAGGATCTTATCAATTAATTGCAATGTGTTAAAAAGGACATTATATTTGTTGGGATCTTTAGAGATTGTCTGAAAATTTTGGATACATGTGTATATCTCTCTTAGGGGTTATATTAAACTTTATATTATAAATTTTATATTATATTTTCCCAAGATGGCCATTTTAAGGTCTGATTGCACAGACTGTCCTGAGAATGGGTCATTAATATCCTCAAGCCCATGAAGTAGACCTCATTGAGAAACTGGATCCACAAAAAGGCTATAATTGAGCCTCAGTGGTGCAGTGGTTAGTGCAGTACTGCAGGCTACTTCTGCTGCAGTTTGGCAGTTCAAATCTCACCAAACTCAAGGTTGACTCAGCCTTCCATCCTTCCAAGGTTGGTAGAATGAGAACCCAGGTTGTTGGAGGAAATACCAGATTTCCCTGAAAATACAACATGTCTGGCTAATAAGCCCAAGCAGGCTTTTCAGAGCATGCACTACAATAAGCCCTTCCCCTGAAACTACCCCCCCACCAACTATTTAAGTGCAAAAAGAGCCTGCCACAAAAACAGCAGCAGGCCAGCAATGTGATCGCCTGTTCCCTCTCATGCAAAAAACCCCACCCACGCCACCCCAATTGTAAAGGCAGCCTGCCTACTTCCCTTCCCTCCGTCCCTTTAGTGAGGAATGAGAGGGGGAAGGGAGAAGCAAAGTGTCCCTTTTTCCTTTCAAACTCCATCACATTCCTCACTACTGTGTCCAGGGAAGCCCCTGGGGGCGAAAAAACCTTCTCAGGAGTTCAATCAGACTTTTTGAACTCATGAGAAGGGGTTTTTCTCCCCATGGGCTTCCCTAGACACAAAAGCAAGGAACACAGCAGGACTGGACAGATAAGAGGTGCGCCTTACTCTCCCCCCCCCATCTGTCACTCCTCAGTAAAGGGATGGCGGGGAAGAGAACTGGGGTGGGGTTGGGTCGCGAGATGCGCCTCTTACCTTTCCAAGTTTGCCGCGGTCCTCATCATTGTGTCCAGGGAAGCCCCTGGGAAAACAAACTCTTTCTCGCGAGTTCAGTCAGACTTTTTGAACTCGTGAGAAGGGGTTTTTTCCCATGAGCTTCCCTGGACACAATAGTGAGGAACACAGTGGGACTGGACAGGCAAGAGGCGCGCCTTGCTCCTCCCCCCATCTGTCACTCCTCAGTAAAGGGATGGCGGGGAAGAGAATTAGGGTAGGGTTGGCAGGGTTGGGCCGCAAGGTGCGCCTCTTACCTTTCCGGGTTCGCTACGGTCCTCGCCATTGTGTCCAGGGAAGCCGCTGGCTAAAAAAAAAAGAGAAGCCCTTCTCGCAAGTTCAAGAAGCTTGATAGAACTCATGAGAGGGTTTTTTTTTACCAGCGGCTTCCCTGGACACAATGGCGAGGAACGCAATGGAGCTGGAAAGGTAAAAGGCATGTCTCACTTCTTGCTTTCCTGTATCCCAGGCTTCTACAATTTACTTTTATGAAGAATGATGAAGATAAGTAATAGAAGACAGTGCTCTTGTAGAATGGTCTCTAATTAAGAGGAGGGCCATCACCATTCTGAATAGGATTTCAGAGTAGACTCTGTATATCAACATAATGGAGCATTGCCTGCTCAGTTATTGTCCCATGAACACTGTGATCATTGTAATAAAAATAATCATTTCTAACCAAGGGAATTAAAGACATCAAACCTGAAGGAATCTTTGTTGCCGAATTTGCTGTTGCCTCTGTCTCATCTGTTCCTGAGACACCTGGACAGAATAAAGATTTGCCTGGGTGGGTGTAGCTGATATTGCATCCAGGGGTCCTCCAACTAAGTTATTCTGCTGCAGAGACTGGTGAACTGAACTGAGAGACATAAAAATATATACATAGTTTGCAGGTATGAAAAATAGAAGTAAAAAAGTAAAATTTGTGAAATAAACCATTTTATTCCAAAAATAGTTCATTTTACTTTTGTCTGTAGGGTGATTTATGATAGTTGAACTTTGAAGATATTGAAGATACATCTGAACATACAACTATTGTTTTATTTTAATAATAGTTTCAACACGGTTGTTAACTATATTGCTTTCTTTATGCATTGCTCAGAGTCAATACAAATATTGTAAAATAAATAGTTCAATGTTCTATAAGAGCATGAAGCAATTTCAGTGGAGTATCACTAACAAAAAAAAGCCCTAAAAAGTTGGCTTTTTCAGCAAGCCGGCCTGGCCTGAATAAAATAAATTATTAATTTTAATTGTTAATTGTTAATTTAATGTTAATTTTAAATTTAATTGTCAATTGGGTTATAGGACTTTTATTTAATCTCTTTTTAATTATTTGTAATGTGTTTTTTATGTTGTACACTGCACTGAGTCCTTGGGCGAAGGGCGGCATATAAGTCTAATAAAATCTAAAACCCTAAAAATACATGGATATTAATAAAATATTGATAAATTAAACAGATACATGTTAAAGCTTCATTTCTCAGCTAATAGAACTATGGTAAAACTTTTCTGAAACACATATTTGAAACAAAAAATATATACTAAACCGAATCCGGATAATTTTAATTATACCAATATACATTTGAAAGTGAGTTGCCATGCTATGCTAAACCAGGAATTAATTTCTTTGTATGTTATGCAAACTACATTATAGTTCATAAACCATGATTTATAAATTGTCATGTTGCATAAGTCCTGTCAATTGTAAATTCATGATAAAACAAAATAATAAACTATAGTTAAAATAAACCATATATTAGCAAAGGATACTTCCAACTTAAATATCTGTCTACTTTAAGGATTGAAATGTGATCATTATGAAATAAAGACGGCTTTGAGAAACAAGAAATTAGAATGCTTTCTCCTCTTCTGATCAGTGTACACTGATATTAACACCTTTACACACTAATCAGAAAAGATATTGATGCATGTGAGACTGGAAAATTGTGAACGCTCAGCAGAATAACAATTTAGTTGCAGTTTAGATTAAGATGGAAAACTAGAAAGAAGAGATTAAGCTTCACTGAGTTTAGATATATGATTCCGGGGGAAATCAAACTTTCTCAGCCCAATTTACTTTACTAAACTATTATAGAGAAAAGTTAGGGCTGACTTTCATATATAATAGCTCTCTCAGAAAAAATATATAAATCCTATTTACATCAAAATATTTCTGAAAAAGCAATATATTGTAGACTGCATGACAAAATAGAAAATTACTCCACTGCAGAAGTCTTTTCTATCCAATTTTCACATCAGTCTGCAAATTTGTTTTAAAGTGTCCGTGCATGGTCTCTACAGGGTTTCCCCCCCTGCAATATATGTGTTTTACATGCAGTTTTTTACTCAACAATTCTTTACTCTGATATTCATATTAAAGATGGAAATCTGGGGTCCTGACACTCTCCGAACTTCGTTTTCTTATAGAGGCTTCACTAGCAAACTGGGTAACATCATGTCTGCTAGAAATTCATCAAGCTCACAGTTCACACCTTTCTGAAATACAAATATTCTCTTCTAAATATAGATATATAAATCAGTTTGTCTAAAAATGTAGATAGCTGAATGATATATTAAGTTTAAAATATTAGTTTCGGGTTATATTGAGATCTCAAGAGATTTGTACCAATTCCAAAATTATCTGAATAAAATTTGAAAGCTTCACATGTTTATTTCTGCAGACACAATAGCGAGTTCAGCTACTGCCAGAAAAGCAAGATTTTAACATTGTCTTGTTAAAATTAATTTGTTAAAAATAATATTTATGGCTTCCAAAAAGAATTGGAAAATGGAGATATGTTTTCTAGTACAGCCAATTATAATTTATATTTATTACCTATATGTAATAAGGATGTGCAAGTATTAATTAGTAAATTGAACTCTAAGTCAAAGATGTGAATTTTTCATTTTATAGCTTGCAAAAACTTTTAATGTGAATAACAGGAAATTCCGGAGGCTGTGCTTTATACATCATTCCAAGACAAAGCCTCAGTAATGCTATAAGAACTTAGTATTCCTTTCTGCAGAAGATAAAAAAATTATTTTCTAGATACAAAAAAATAAGCAGCAATGATTTAGATGAAACTTTCATTTGCAACTGAGAAGAGATGTGTGCTTTCTTTTGTAAAATAAACCATTTCCCCCTATTCACCACTAAGCGTTAAGATTGCAACATGCTTTTCATGATACCCTCAAATGATGAAATATGTCCAACATTTGCCATTCCTCAGTGGAGCAGCTGAATTTATCCTTGCCTATCAATTTCTTTGGTAGGGGGAGAATAGAGATTAGATGCCTCTATTCTATCCATTTAAACTCAGTCATGTACTTTACTTGAAGTGCTTGTCACAGAAGGATTTACAACAGAATTTGAATAGACTATGCCTTTTCATCCGTGATTAAATCTGGGTTCAAATGGTGCTAAGAACAAGAAAGACTATTTTCATAAATACAGAAATGAAACATTTATTTTACTGCCTCGAGGTTGCTGTCTAAAAAAGTAAAATGGAAGCATTTAAAAAAACAGCTTTTTAAAAATAGATATTACATCTTTAGAAAGATAATCTATGGAACTAGACACTTAGAAAATATTATAATTTTGAATGACTGAATAAATTAATAGGATATCTTGATTAGCACTTGGTTTATAATTTCCAAAGGCCCATTTAATAGCTCCAAAACACATAAATTAAGTAAATAGAAATTACGCAATGATATGTTTATTAAATTAGGCCATATATGTACAGTATGCACATGTTTTATGAGACAAGGGGATTTTCAAATGTATTTAGCATCAGCTTAATTCTACCTAGTGTGAGTAATAAAAAGATTGAGATCTTAGTTGAAGCTACATGTAATTCAAAGCAAAGTGGGGTCTTGGGAAATAATATAGAGATAATTTACCTGTCTAGGGCTGACTAACAGTTTGTATAAGCTTTCCCCAATATGATCCCCTTAAAATGTTTAAAGCTTCAACTCTAATTTGTTTTGTCCTCCCAGCTAAGTTGGAAGCCCAAGTGATTTGAAGGAATTAGATTGGCTGAGTCAGAATTTATGAGAAATGCATTGTTTTCATTTCCCCCCCAGAAAAGTACAAAACATCAGGTTAACAAAGTTCTGGAATGATAGGAGTCTTACCGCTGATTGCCTGCTAAAGGCTGAAGGTAGGCAGCTGCTTGCTGATGAATGTACCCACTTGGCTGCTGTTGCATCTGCCTTAACCTTTCCATTAAAACTGGACTAGAATGAGTTGCTTGAAATGATCTAGGATTGTAGGTAGGTGAAAGAACTATACCCCCAGCCTGTTGAGATGGCAATGACATCTGAGTACTATACATTGTATAGCCATGAGGAATTGTCTGTGTGGAAAACAGTTCAAAACACACGATTTTGACTTTTAGTTTTCTAAATAGATAGATAGATAGATTTTATTTTTATTTTTTCTATACCGCGTCCTCTCCCCAGGGGGACTCGGAGCGGTGCACAGGGAAAATTAAAACAACATAAAATATATACATAAATAAATACAATAAAAACAAATTAAATCAACTATCCCTGCACTAAAATCCCCATTTTAAAATTAACATTCCCTAACCCCTGAGGTAGAGACTAACCTAGGCCGGCCAAGCAGAAAAAGTGGGTTTTTAATTTCTGACGGAAGGAGCGGAGGTCCGTAGCTGTTCTAATGTCGGGGGGAAGGTCGTTCCAGAGGGCTGGGCCCGCCACAGAGAAGGCCCTTCCCCTGGGCGTCGCCCACTGACAAAGTCTAGTGGACGGCACCCGGAGAAGTCCCTCTCTGTGGGAGCGAATCGGCCGGGAAGATGTATGGGGCAGAATCCGATCCCGCAGATAGCTAGGTCCCGAGCCATGGAGCGCTTTAAAGATGAGAACTAACACCTTGAAGTGCACCCGAAAGACGACAGGTAGCCAGTGCAGCTCGCGCAAGAGCGGTGTTACATGGGTATACCTTGCGGTACCCATTATTGCTCGCGCGGCTGCATTCTGGACCAGCTGAAGTCTTCGGGTGCACCTCAAGGGGAGCCCCATGTAGAGAGAGTTACAATAGTCCAGTCGGGATGTCACGAGAGCATGAGTGACTGTGCGAAGGGCGTCCCGATCCAATAGGGGGCGCAACTGGCGAACCAGGCGAACCTGGTAAAACGCCCTCTTGGCCACGGCTGTCACTTGATCTTCCATGGACAGCCGGGCATCCAGGAGGACACCCAAGTTGCGCATCCCATCCACAGGGGCAAGATGTTCGCCCCCTATGGCCAGTGATGGAATCAGCTGGTTGAATCGGGCAGCCAGAAACCACAGCCACTCGGTCTTGGTCGGGTTGAGTCTGAGTCCATTACTTCCCATCCAGATCCGTACGGCTTCCAGGCACTGGCACATCACCGCTACGGCATCGTTGGGGTGGTTTGGGGTAGATATATACAGCTGAGTATCATCAGCATAGAGATGGTACTCTACCCCAAAGCCACGGATGATCTCATCCAGCGGCTTCATATATGTGTTGAACAGGAGAGGCGAGAGGACCGACCCCTGAGGAACCCCACATGTGAGGGGTCTCGAGGTCGACCTCTGCTCTCCTGCCAACACAAATTGCAATCGGCCAGAGAGGTAGGAGGAGAACCACCGTAAAACGGTGCCTCCCACCCCCAACCCCTCCAGCCGATGCAATAGGATACCATGGTCGATGGTATCAAAAGCCGCCGAGAGGTCTAATAGGACCAGGATGGAGGAGCAACCCCCATCTCTGGCCCTCCAGAGATCATCGACCAACGCGACCAATGCCGTCTCGGTGCTATGCCCGGGCCGAAAGCCGGACTGGCGCGGGTCTAGATAATCAACTTCCTCCAGGTGACGGGGAAACTGTTGTGCCACCACACTCTCAACAACCTTCGCCAAAAAGGGAAGGTTGGAGACTGGACGATAGTTGGTTAATAAAGCTGGATCCAAAGAGGGCTTCTTAAGGAGGGGCCTCACCATAGCCTCTTTTAGGGAAGCAGGTAAGGCACCCTCACTTAAGGATGCGTTGACAACCTCTTGGAGCCAGCCTCGTGTCACCTCCCAGGATGCCAGTACAAGCCAGGAGGGACACGGGTCCAATAAACATGTGGTGGCTCGCAGTCGCCCACGTAACCTGTCCATATCCTCGGAAGTAACGGAGTCAAACTCCTCCCAAACAAGATCTGTCTCGTGGCATCCCACTGGGCCATCAATGGAGGCTAACTCATTCTGTATCTGAGCGATTTTCTCCTGCAGAAAAATCACAAATTCCTCTGCTCTACCCTGTAGCGGGGCTTCCCGCACCCTCTGTTGAAGGAGGGAGCGGGTCACCCTAAACAGGGCGGCAGGGCGGTTTTCTGCGGATGCTATGAGAGTGGCACAATGATGACGTTTGGCCACTCTCAGCGCCACAATGTAAGTCCGTAAATGGGCTCTTACCTGTGTCCGGTCAGATTCAGAACGGGTAGACCTCCATCTTCTCTCTAGGCATCTCTTGTAGCGTTTCATCACCCTCAGCTCCTCGGTAAACCAAGGAGCCAGGGTGGCTCGCCGCCACAAGAGAGGCCGCAAGGGCGCGACCCGATCCAAGGCTCCCGTGGTCGCAATATTCCATGCAGCCACGAGGTCCTCCATCGGGGCGCGGGTCAGGGGTACAGGAAGTGGCCCAAGCGCCGTCTGGAACCCATCAGGGTCCATCAGGCGCCTGGGGCGGAACCAAATAGGTGACTCAGGTTCCGCCTCCCCGCGGTGAGTGGAAAGTCGAGCCGGAGAAGTGAGTGGTCTGTCCATGACAAGGGCGTGATGACTATATCCCCTATACCCAGATCACTCTTCCATTGGCCTGAGACAAAGATGAGATCCGGTGTATGTCCACCCTCGTGAGTGGGGCCTTGAATTAGTTGGGTCAGGTCCATGGCCGTCATGGAAGCCATGAACTCCCGAGCTACCCCGGATGATTCGCCCGCCGATGGCAGATTAAAGTCCCCCATGACTAAAAGTCTGGGGGTCTCAACTGCCATCGTAGCGATCACCTCGAGGAGCTCGGGCAGGGCTGCTGTTACATAGCGGGGGGCCAGGTATACAACCAGCAAGCCCAACTGCCTCCCTAGGCCCCACTTCACACAGACGGACTCACAACCGGTAGTCTGTGGCACAATGGTCTCTCTCGGCTCTAGACCTTCCCTAATAATAACCGCTACCCCACCACCTCTGCCTAGGGCCCGAGGCTGATGAAAAGTGCGGTAACCTGGTGGGCAAATTTCAACGAGGGGGAGTCCTCCCTCGTGGCCCAACCAGGTCTCCTCAATTCCTACCAGGTCCGGCTCCCCCTCTGACACGAGGTCATGGATGAGGGGGGCTTTGTTGACCACGGACCTGGCATTGCAGAACATCAGCCGCAGGCCCTGGCTCTGTACTCCCTGACCACCTAGCCTGCGGGGGTTGTGGCACTTGACCGTTTGTAGCCATCGGCCTCGTGCCCCCAACCGGGAGGATAGAACTTGTCTCCCATCGGATCTGCCTCTCCCTGCCACCCTCTCGATGGGTAGGCCCTCCATGGAAACGACCCCTGTATCCCCCCTCTTAGCGGAACCATCCGCCTCCCTCCGTCGTCTGCTGGCTCGGCCCGTTCCCTTCTTGCTAGTCTCAACCTGACTATACCCTCCCCCCTCCCTGGTACCTCCTAAAATAGACAACAGCTTTTTTACTAAAAAAACCCTACATAATATCTATACATTTTACTGGTGTTAAAAATACTGTAACTTGAAATAGGAATCTTGTATCTCATTTTCTTTCTTAAGCTAAATTGGGTGTTCTAGCTATTCATATAGAGGTCATGTCAACTTCAATTTTTGTTTGTTTAACAGAAAGTCTGGATGTTGTGGAAGAAATTAAAGGTAGAGAAGTAGCTGCTTCCCTGTAGCGCAATTTAGGTGAAAATGGGTAGACTATCTATGGTTATAGTAATTCTTTTTCCAGTTTCTGGAGTTGTGTCACCTATAGCTTTGGTATAAAAATATTAGTTCCCACAAATATCTGTTAGTAGTTATTGTATGTCTATGACAACTGGGCAAGGCCATTCATGAAAGTAGGACTCATGAAAGAGACTGGCTACTTTCAGGACTCTCATATTTTTCAAACATTATAAAACCAAGATTACTATATCTATCATCACATTCCACTGAAGCAATTTTTAAGAGGGATGCTTTACCTGTGATTGCTGTATCCCTGGATACTGTGTTAGCTGAGAAGAAGAGGGGCGGACTTGTTGAGCAAAAATGGAAGCCTGCTCAATTGTTGGACCCTGTAAAACAGTTCACCAATAAAATTAAATGCTGCTTGTTATATAGGAAAAGTTTACCAATCTAAAAATGGTCATTTTGAGCCAGTTTGATCTAATAGTTAAAGTACAAGGGTAGAAATCAGGAGACTGTGAGTTCCATGGTCACCTTAGGCATCAAAGTCAACTGGGTTATTTTGGATCAGTTGTTCTCTCTTAGCTCAACATACCCCACCACACTGCTATTGTGAGGAAAACACAAGATAAGGAAAGAAGGAGAAGGAAAGATATTAGGTATGTTTTCTGCCTTGAGTTAGTTAAACAATAATGAATAAAAAACATCTAAAAATAAGTGGTAACAGCCATAGGTGCAATAGCACTTAGATTTATATACTGCTTCATAGTGCTTTACAGCCCTCGCTAAGCGGTTTAACAATCCCAACAATCTAGGTCCTCATTTTACCAACCTCAAAAGGATGGAAGCTGATTCAAACTTGAGTCAGTCAGGACTGAACTCCTGACAGTGAGCAGTGAGTTAGCCTGCAGTACTGCATTCTAATCACTGCGCCACCATAGCTCTTGGTGCAGTGGCTGCTAAATTGACATGCAATTTATTGCAAGTATTGTCAGTCTCTTAAAACACATGAAGTGGGTGGGACTAGAATATCTTTTTTAAGTGAGACTTTTTTTGTATGCATATTACAATATCTCTAAATTATGCTTCCTTAAGTGCTGTCCAGTTTTCTATGCACCGACCAGTTGTACCCATTAGCTGAGACAGATGGCAGATAGCAATGGGCAGACTATAGAAGTGAACGTTGGGATATTAATGTGTGTACATAATCTATTTGGTATTTTTGAAATAGGATTATCTTCCAGTATTCCAGTCCAGTGAATTTTTGGATGTGGAATGAGAGATATTATTTTATTTCCTACCTCAGGTACAGAGGTGGGTTGCTGCAGGTATGACCTGGTATGGCCATACAGGTAGTAGCTGGGAGCAGCTGAGAGCATGGTGGCTCGTTTGGCCCACCCGCCCTCCCACGCTCTATAACAGTTTTTATGACAAACAGCAAAGGGCACAAGCATGCACAGCATGTGGTGCCTGCATGAACGCCAACAAGCGGCTAGTTATTGCAAGTGCAGTGGATTGCACATGCATGTCAGGCACATGCACAGCGTACATCCGGCGTGTGAACAAACAGACCGCGATCAGTGTACCGGTAGCAATGGTAAGACCAACTCACCACTGCTCAGGTAGCAAAATATTATGAACCAGTTTTGGTCCTGCATATATAACTAAGCTTACTTTGAACCCACCATTATTTTCTTTGCTTCCTTGTCCTAAATGAAGAAAAGCTGAAATAAATCATGGCCCATCCATCCCACTTCTAAATATAAGACAAACAGAGTGAAAGGCCTTGCCTGGCTCTGGTGCCTTAGAATCCGCTGTTGTTGAAGCAATTGTTGCTGCTGCTGATGAGAAGAAATATTGTGAATTGCTGGGGGCTGCATCATATTGCTGGAACGCCTCTGCAGCATGTTAGAGAGCACTTGTTTTGTGTTGTTTGGCACAAAGGAACCTGTGGGATCCAATCTGGAACCACCTTCAAAGACATTGATTAACAGAATAATTGCAGGATCACTAAACCTGCTCCAGATGTGAGCTGCAGGTTGGGAATCAAGTTGACTGCTCTACTTTAATCGGGGTATTTATATAGTCACTGGCTGTTCCCGGCCACGCATTGCTGTGGCCCATTCTGGTTAAATGGCCCATCAATCTGTGTGTTGATCTACACCTGCACACACAAACACATACACACAAGCACCGTATAACTCCCAACCTACCTACCTACTGTATTTCTCCCTCTCTCCCTCTCCCTCCCTACCTACTGTATTTCTCCCTCTCTCTATCCCTCTACCTACCTATTTACTGTATTTTTCCCTCTCTCTATCCCTACCTACCTACCTACCTACCTACAGCATGTCTCCCTCCCTCTCTCTATCCCTATAGCTGCCTACCTACCTACTGAATCTTATGAATCTTCGTACTGAATCTCCTTGAATCTTATGGATAGAGTATTTTATGTCATAAAGAATGACATAATACCTGTGGTCCACTGTTCTCTCTGTATCCTTTTTTACAATTTTTAAAATTTCTGTTATGTATACCTGGCACAGGTGTGACATCTACACAATCTATATTTATCATTGGTGCCGTATTTGAAAGGAATGTTGTGTGAAAATTTGGAAAATGCGATCGGTGCAGTACTTTTGGAGATTCGCGGTTTTGAACAAACTCTTGTTACATTTTTATTTATGTACATTACATTGGTTTAACTGTGAACCACCAAAGGTTTTCTGGACAAACAACATATATTTTAAAGGTAAAGTAAAAGATAATAAAATAACAATATTGTTGGAAGTATCTAAATTCAAACATTAAATATTCCAGTGCTATAGTAGGCATATAGTATGCTGGAGTATAGACTGTTAACCTTTGGAATCTGAAGTTTTACTGTTTTACTTCCTCTAGAGTGTGTGGGGAAAATTGCCATGTAAGTTATGGGGATTTAGTGGGAAAATATATATAGTCTCTCTTTCTATAATAATTAAAAATAATTATTTTCTGTGACAGGTTTCCGTGCTTTACCTGGTGGAAGAGGCTGGTTCTGGACAAAGTAACCTGACTGTTGGGACTGTCCTATAACATTGTAGCCCCACAAAGCAGATTGTGGATGATGCAACATTTGGGAATAAAGTGGTGAAAAATTAGGAGTCATCCTACATCCATTGTTCTGAGGATATTCCTTGAGCAAAATAGAAAACATTAAACATTACTAACATTCAAATGATAACAATTTATAAATAAGTCATTTTTCCTGGTGAATTATTAGGCAATTTATGACTATTACAATGAGGCCTTATCTCACATATTTTTCGGCTGTCTCATAATGCTTACTTTTCTACTATTTTTCTGCATACCATAATCTACTAACTGCATCTATAATTATATCAAAGCATCATTATTTAGGCAATTAGAAACATTTCCTGGGATGGAAATTACAGGAAGTAATTAGATAAACTGCCAATATATTCAAATTTTTAAAATGAAGCTTTCTACATTTTATAATTTCAGGAAATGCTTTCCACATTTGTTTTAATACCACAGTATCCCTGTGTATTGTCAAGAACTCTTGAGAATGCTGTAAAACAGGGATGTCCAAACTTGGGAACTTTAAGACTTGTGGACTTCAACTCCCAGAATTCCCCAGCCAGCTATGCTGGCTGGGGAATTCTGGGAGTTGAAGTCCACAAGTCTTAAAAGTTCCCAAGTTTGGACATCCCTGCTGTAAGATGTATGAGATGAATATGTATCACTGTTTAGTTTTGTTGGGTTCACTGGACAGTATATTTTCCTCAAATGTATATCAAAATGTGAAATTGCATTTTCATAGCATTGAGGAAGTACACTTGTATACGACCTAAAATCAAGTGGCTGTAAAGACAGAAGTTCTCAGACTGATCAGGGAAAGTTAAATAAATGAATAAATATTTTGAAATGTGTTTGAATATTAGTACATAGCTCGGTTTGGTAGTTAGACTGTTGGTTTGAGCTCCGAGCTTGGCAATTTGGTTGCAAAGTTTTGTCACATCTTCTAGAATGGTGATGAAATGTTTTCAACCAAATTCCAAGCTTGGAGCTCAAACCAACAGCCTAAATAAATATTTTAAAATATTGATAGATATAACCCATACACAGCAAACCAAAGCTCTTTGGGCTCCTCAATTATTTTTAAGAATGTAAAGGAATGCTGAGACCAAAATGTTTGAGAAACACTAGACAATGAATCTATTGCAATATGTATTGAAATTAGAGTCCTCAAATAGTTCTCTTAATTATCATGACAGCCATCTATAGAATTGAATGCGGTGGTCCATCCAATGGTTTTATCCCCACCCCATCTCAAAAAGCAGTGCTGTCTCAGTCATGAAAAAGGAAGCAAGCAGTTCTGCAAAAGTCTTAGAAAGGCACAAAAACTGATCTGTTAAATCAGCAGAGATGACTAAGTGGCCCTTGTGAGTGCCAAGAGATTAAGCAATCAGTCATGAAATGCACTTATGAAGCTTATGTGGTTCCACAAGCCATTTACGATGAAAACTACACTCACTAGTACTGAAAAGCTATCACCCTTATCCAAAAGGCAATTGATTAAAAAAAAAGAAGAACGAAAGCTATTATCTGTTGCTTCTATAAAGTAAAGGTTGGCAATGTAACTTCTATAATGCTCCTAGAATGGACATATCGGAGGGACTGAGTAGTACAGTTTTGTCTCTTATCCTTCTAAAGTGCTGCAAAATGTTACCTAGTGATGTAATAAGGATCAAAACGAAAATCTTATCCACCCATTTTTAAGAGTGCAGAAAGCAACTCATCGCCCTTCCAAATCTCCCAAACACCTTTCCTGTCACGCATGAGAGATCAGGAAATCGTAGTCAGTTCAAATGCACATAAAAGGTTTATTGTAAGCCTAAGCTCTTTATAAGAACCTGAACTACTAACAGTCAAAGGAAACAGGTGGTACATAAAAGTCAACGGAATTCAAGGTAGCTGGACTTAGATCTCTTATGGGCATAAAGAGACTCAAGACATTTGACGTTTCCCTCAGGCTCAGCCTGGTCATCTCCTACATTTCCTTTCTCATAAAACCAGCTAATCTCATGAGATATTGTATATTTGTTCAGGTATACAGAACGTATGATATATAATTGTTTCAAAAGTTTTATGTTATTTCTTTCATGTCTGCTAACTCACATGAAACCACCTGATGGTTACCAGTAGCTGACAAGATGGCCATTTTATGCAGGACCACTTTTTTTAAAAAAAACTTTAGACCTTTTTAACCACTTACATCAGTTTTGGAAGCTGCTTTTGTCTTTCTTTTTCTGCCTTTCCCCTTTCTTTCTTCTTCCGCTGAAGGTTTTCCCTGATCTGAAAGCTCTGCTGACTTTCTTTCTGGTTCCTGAGATGCAGGAGTGGTAGGCTCTTCTTCTTCCTCTTCCTCCTCAGGAGGAAGAGGTAAAGGTTCGAGGTAGTAACTTCGTGGCTTAGGTTTAGGGTGTGTGTGGTAAAGCAGAAGGTGCTGCTGCTCTTCGTATTTTATAACTTTCCTATCAATGCGAACAGTTCCAAACCAAGCCCAAGACAATGGAGCTGGATTCTTATTGCCTTCCAGTAAATCCCATGGAGATACTTTCTGTTTCATTGAGACTTGGAGCCCCTGTTCCAAAACAAACAAACAAACAAACAAATAGAATGACAGTTTGCTTGATCACAATTTCCTTCTAATTTCCAAACACCTATAATTGCAGTTATGAGCTTACTATTAAAAAGTGATGCATATAAACACCAGAGAAAAATATCAGTAATATCATGTACATTATGATGCAATTCATTGAATGATATTTTACATGTTGAATTGAAACATGTGTAAGCATGAGATGAAAGAAAGGAATATATGAAAGTTTCTACAAAATTATTTTCATCAGAAAGATGGTACATCAGGAAGGTTTTAAAGAAAATGCTTATCCTTGCCTGTTTCTTATCTATGGAGTCAAATCCAGCAATTTTGTTTCCCTTCGTATCAATCAGTGATCCCATAGGCTCACAGGCAATAAGGTCACACATCTGCTTGGGCAATGGCAAGAGCTGACGAACTTTGTCAATACTTTCTGAACTTTTATCACCCAGTTCTTTCTACAAGAGGACAAAAAGGGCAAAAAAAATTCAGAGCTCAAAGCAGGAGAAATTTCAGATGAATCATTTCCTTGTACTTTTACTAATTTCATTCAAGTTTGTGTAGCACAGTTTTTGAAAAGTGTTTCATAAGCTTTTCTTTTTCTAGAACAAAAATTAATTGCACAATTTCTCTCTCTCTCTCTCTCTCATTCTCTCTCTCTCATCAGTCAAAGAGCTATGGTCATCAGATTCTTGTTTTAGCATTCAACCCTCCCTCCCTCCCTCCCTCCCTGTCTCTCCTTTCCTCCCTCCCTCCTCTCTCTCATCTTAGTCAAAGAGCTATGGTCATCAGATCCTTATTTTAGCATTCAACCAAATCACAATATCAGGATTAAGTATTCTTAAAAGCATAATGTTACCAATGTTTCAAGCAGAAGTTTTTCCTATCATTTCCTACCAAGAATTTTTAAAGCAGTAATGCAAAGGATCTGGCCCTTTTGTTTCTAAACTATACTTAATGGTACTTCCATATGCCAATATTACTTAATGAGCATCTTAATATTTCTAACAGAAATACAGGAAGATAACCTGCAGCATGTCAGATTATTTGTTCATATACGTGACTATCTGAAAAAAAAATTCCAAGGTTTCAACCACAATTTTTGCATTTTTAATGGGGAAGCCAGGAATTGTTTCCAACAAAGGTCAGAGGAATTCAAACTGAATGTTTTATCTATCCATAGAATAAGCATTCTTGTTGAGCACAGCTAATCCGTGTGAGGAAGTGGCTTTTTGGAAGAGAGGAAATGTTATATTTATAACTTTGATTTAAATCACGTTGTTTGTGTATACTTCCTCTTAATTAATGAAGTGAGTATATTGCTACTGTGTGTTTGTTTGATAATGTATTATTAAAACGGTTCTACAGCTGGCAGTTGCAAAACACTACAATCTGCTAGATTGCAGCTGAGGCCAGACAATTTAAAATTTGGGAAATGAACCACTTCAAAAAGTAAATGCTCTCCTAGTAATGAGTTGAGTTGAGTTGAGTTGAGTTGAGTTTAGGTTAGGTTAGGTTAGGTTAGTTTATTGTCACTGCACATCATACAATGAAATTAAATGCCATCTTCAGTGTACATTTTAACTATAAAAATAAAAACATAAACACACATCTTTCACATTCTATATAATCGAATTGAAAACCCAACATTGCATTAATATTGCACTATACATTGAATTCAATATACAGTAGTTACTGTCCTGGGATAGAAACTGTCTTTCAGTCTATTTGTCCTTGTTTTATTACTGTCTGCCAGATCGTAATAGTTCCAAAAAAAAGGTGCCCAGGATGAGATGGATCTTTAAGAATGTTTTGAACTTTCTTAAGGCAGCAAGAGCTATAAAGGTTTTCCAAAGAGAAGAGAGGACAACCAATGATCCTTTGGACAATGACATTAACCCTCTGGAGTGCTGACCTATCTGCCACTGTGCAATTGGCAAACCATACACAAGTGCAGTAAGTTAAAATACTCTATTAATTTTACAGAGGTAGCTGATGTTTTGTCCCAGTCTTTCCCAATTTGATGTCTTTCAAATGTGTGGGGTCACTACCATCTCAGATTTCTTCATTCAGTATGGCCTCTCTCTCTCTCTCTCTCTCTCTCTCTCTCTCTCTCTCTCTCTCTCTCTCTCCCTCCCTCCCTCCCTCCCTCCCTCCTCTATCTATCTATCTATCTATCTATCTATCTATCTATCTATCTATCTATCTATCTATCATCTATCTTATCCCACCTTTATTTTTGGACAATTCAAAGTGCTTAGATAGCTGAGTCCTAACAAAAAGGTTTTGAATAGGTAAGGATGATAGTTAATGATAGACCCAATATCACCCAACACTTTTTGAGCCTTAGGAAGGACTAGAACTCAGTCCCCTGGTTTCTAACCCACACATTAGTCACTAAACATTTTACAGAAATCAAGGGTCAGATGAAAACACACTTTGAGTTTTTTCACCAAATTCATGTATGCTCTCTTGTTCTCTTCAGATCCCATTTGAGATGCAATTGACAGGTCAGAAGCTAAAGTTCCATTGATCAACACACTCAACATGTCAAGTACCGTTGTAAATAATTCACTAAAAAGGGACAAGAAAAAACAAATTATATTCTGAAGAGCAGTACTAGTATCTATAGTAATGCAGAGGCTTAGTATTTCTTTCTAGAGTATCAAATAATCCACTTTTATACCAACTCAAGTATGATGAAGTAGCCATGTCCTACAGCAAACCAAGGTAATGCCAAAATAATTACATGTGTGCAACAAAATCATCAAAAATGCTATATTACATACTTATGTTCCAATTTTAAACCATTGCAAGTTGTCTATTTGCAACTATAGACAAAGATGCCAAGTTGATGACATTAATCAGAATAGAGCTGGAAGGGACCTTGGAAGTCTTTAAATCCAACCCCCTGCTCAAACCCTATCCCATTTCAGACAAGTGGCTGTCCAATCTTTCTTTAAAACCTCCAGTTATGAAGCATCTATAACGTTTGAAGGCAAGCTATTCCGCTGGTTAATTGTCCTCACTGTTAGGAATTTTCTCCATAATTCCAGGTTGCTTCTCTCCTTGATTAGTTTCTTGCCTTTCCCTCGGGTGCTTTGGAAAATAAATTGACCCCCTCCACTCTGTGCATTTTCTCAAATACTGGAATATTGCTATCATGTCCTTACTAATCCTTTTTTTCTCTAGAGTATCCAAACCCAAATCCTGCAGCCGTTCTTCATATATTTTAGTCTCCTGGCCCTTAAACATCTTAGTTGTGTGTATCATGGCATCATGACCCAAGCCTCATATTTCTAAACTTGGATTGCAAAGTCGCATGCAGGAATTAAGGGCAGAGTTTATATATTTTTTAAAAAGGAAAGGCATCTGCAACTGTTATTCTCAAAGAGAAATACCATGTGACATCATAAACTTTGTGCAATATTTCAAATCAGGTTGTGGAGTAATATCCATCTTTTATTCTATTTATAAATGTTGAGGAGCAGCCAAGCCTACATTGTCAACACAAACATTACTACATTTCCCTTGGTCTAAACCAGTAACCAGCACTAGCCAACCCACATTCATATCCTTGGCTGAATCCAAGGTAGTGAAGTTACCTTCATTTAAGAAAGCTCATGAATAGAACTTGGACAATTTACTTTTGAAATTAGTTTTGAAGAAAATACAGTTAGAACTCCAGAGGTTTGTTATCAGTTACAGAGGCCTTCAGGAAAGCTTTGCCAGCTGCAGAAGAAATGGGCCAAGGTGTGTGAGGACTGGCTGCAACTGTCCGCAGATAAGTAGTAGGGCAGCTCTATCTCCATCCTGTGCACCTTGGAGTGGGCAGGATTTTAATTAGGGCTTATTTTGGGAGGTAGGGCTTACGTTGGGTGCACATGTAAAAATCAAGCTAGGACTTACTTTCTGAGTAGGTCATATTTTTTGGGAAACAGAGTATTTATTAACTAAATGCTTCCCAGAGTTACATTATAGTGAGATGGGTAAATATAAATTTAATAAATAAATATTTATATATTTCCATTTGTGCAAAATGAATGGTAATTTTTGCTTTACAAATAATATTGTTACTCGAAGTACTAGAAGCTATAATATATAATATGCATTTGAGGGCACGTACTTATTGGCTTGCATGTCAACAGTCCCTGAAGTTATTATCTGAAGGAGTAGAAGCGCCCAGTCTGTGGTCCACTGAGTACTTCTTTGCACCGTATCAAACATTCCACCAACCTAGAATTGAAGCATTGGGGGGGGGAAATAGAGATAAAAAAGATAAACCAAATGTACTGTACAATCTTTATTGTATAACTATTCTTTATGAGTAAACCTGCACTGGAAATGTTTTAGGCTGCAATATTGTATTGTATGCAGAATTCCAAGCATTTTAAGTAGGGGCTGAAAATATGACTATGAAAGATAACCGGAGAGCAATTAATATGTGATCAAGACTTTTTTTTTTCATTTGCCTGGACTTTTTGTAATTAATGGGAAGGAAGCTGTAGGAATTGTTTTTTCTTCTCTCATTATTTTATGATATTTGATTTATCACACTGTCATCCTTATTTAATCTTATATTTGTGGATACCACTAAGTTTAATCTCTTCAAAGATGCAAAATTAAGTTAAGAAACAAACAAACAGAACAAATCTAAATTGTAAGGCAATACAGTATTTAGAGAGGATAAGGAACAATAATTAAATTAAGAAACCTTACAAAACCCTTTCTGCTTCAGGCAGCTTGGATGATCACTTTGGAAAGAGGCACAACATTATTCTAAATAATAAATAAATATCCCCTTAGGTAAATAAATATTCTTCTTTCTTACCAAATTAAGACGGAGTTGTAGTGCTTCATGCATCATTTGTCTTGCTTTAACATCATCTTGGTATCGTTCTTCCCTCCAGTTGCTTAATATCTAGGAAGAAAAATACATTTGCACTGATGTGCCTTATTTGTTTACCTAGACCTGTATAACATAATATATCTTTTTAATATCTTATAGGGATTAAAATGTTATAGTATTTACACTTGAACAGGGAGTTGGACTAAAGACCATCAATGTTCCTTCCAACTCTCTTATTCTGTCATTTTCTGCAGAATTTATTGTACACTGTTCTTCTTATTTGATCACTGTTGCACTTCTACTTTCTTTATTTATTGTCTCAACCCTTTAAACCAGGGGTCTCCAACCTTGGCAACTTTAAAGTCTGAAGGACTTCAGCTCCCAGAATTCTCCAGCCAGCTTTGCTGGCTGGAGAAGTCTGGGAGCTGAAGTCCTTCAGACTTAAAGTTGCCAAGGTTGGGGACCCCTGCTTTAAACAGAACACTACACATAGGGAAACTACAGTATTATTTCCTATTATAGTGTTTATTTTGAAATTATTTAAAGGAAAATATTCTGTCAGTTTAAACAATAATTATTTTAATATTTTGTAGCAAGATTTCAGAAGGGATTTATCATTGCTTCTTCCTTAGGGCTCAGAGAAAATGTCAGGCCCAGGGTCATCCAACTGGATTTGTACCTAAGGTGGGACTAAAACACATGGTCTCCTGATTTCTAACCCAGTGCCTTAACCACTGCACCAAACTGGCTTTCCTCTAGTAATATCTATATAAAAATCCCATATTAACAAGGCAAATAGTAAATATCCTTCCTAGATAATACAAGGGTTTTTTGGGAACAGGTTGATGATATCTTTCCACTTGCCCTATCCATATACAGGTAGTTCTCGAGTTATGGCCAAAATGGAGTGTACAGATTATGGCCGTGAATCATAATACTGGTAGGTTTACTATGCAATTTTTTGTGGTGGTCATAAAATGAATGCAACAATCATAAATGCAATGTTACAATTGCATTGATTGTTAAACAAATCTATGGTTCATTTTGCTAACAACTGAAAATGCTAGGTTTTTACAAAACCAGCATAAAACATGGCAATAGGACTGTGGCATTCTGCAAATGGATGTAAATGTGGCTGTGTTGCCATGCACCCAAACTTAGGAGGGCAACCATAGAAATGTTTGATCTGGGTCACATGTCCCCTTTTTCAGATAGAACATGAATCAAGGACTCATAGAAAATACTTTGAAATGGTGGGGTTAAATTTTGATGCACTAATTTTTTCTTACACAAAATTCAGAATGAATACATGCTTCAGTCCAATACAAAAGGGATCATTAATTTTACCACCCCATTTACTTTAATGTGTAGGACATGTTTTAATAGATAGTTGCATAGCTGCTGGACAGGACTCTTGTGGAAATTGTGTCTTAGAGCCTCAAAAGTCCATTCTCCTTGCCATATAAGGTTCCACTGGTACAAAGACAAGTGTAAGAGGAGATTACAATGAAAAGTAATTAAATATCTCACAAAGTTCATATAAATGGAGGAGTTCATCTGAATTACATATTATTCCTATAAAAAGATGTGGAAGGCCTTACTGAAATGGAACAAGATTACTACTATAATTCAAGGAATAGGTTGTTGTTGACCTGGTGCAGAGGTGAGATGCTCCCATTTTGGCCTGGATTGGACGAACCAGTAGTAGCTGCGGCGGAAGGCTCTGCCCACCCATCCAAACGCTTCTGTGTATGCACAGAAATGTCATGCTCATGAGAGCGCCCAAACTGGTAGTAAAAAAATTGGCAACCCACCACTGGCCTGGTGACCATTTTTATTTCTGAGAAATTCAGCACATTTGTAAAATACTAAAAATGGTGAAGGAAATCAGATCAACAAGATTTATAAATGAATTAATTTCACTGATTTTTGCCACAAAGGGTATGGATGTAGTTTGAGATACGGTTTCCCATCTGCCTCAGTCCATTACTTTAATTTGTCTTTAACAGATGCAGAACACAGCATTGTCTGGTTATTACCTGATTAATTTGATTTTGCAGAGATGTTAGAAGCCCTTCACGCTGTTCATCCTGTCCCTTGAGACAAGTGAGTACCAAAGACAAGAATGGTTGCTGACTCAGAAGAGACATACTTTAAAAAAAAAAAACACAGGGTGGACACTGAATTAGATGTGTCTTTCTAATACTTCCTCTCTCCAAATTATTCCTTCCCCTTCTCAGTATTTCTCTAAAAGGGTTTCTTTATAAACTCTCATCACTATTTAAAAGCCACAAAATTGTTCCTGCCTTGACTCATGCATGTGAGCAGAAGGATGTGTCAAATGGACTACAGTCCAAGCGAAGAGAGCTTCCATTATGAGTCATTCTGCAAGGGAGCTGGGCAGTTTGTGAATGTGATAAATAAATAAATAAAATATTCTAAAAGTAGGAAGCTTCTTAAAAATATTGATAACTTTTACACGATAACAATTTCCAGAAGTGCATATTCCCATTATTGAAAAATGCATCTTAGAAAGAGTATTTTTAAAAAAAAATTCTGTAGTGATCTATAAATCAATTTACATAGGATTTTTCAGGACAGCAAGCACAAAACTACTTGCTTAGGCAAATAATTTAATATTGCCTAGTAATGAGAAATGTGTGACACTTTTTTTCTCATGAAATATAAACAGCTCAAATCATCTTGTACTCTGAGATAAGTCAGCTGATCCTATTAGAGACAAGGTAAAGAAGTATAAGAGCCGTGTTTTTCCTGTTCTTCCATTTTGTATTTTACTTTCATGGTGACAAAAATAGTATACAATTTTTGAGGCTATTTAGGTTACCAAGCAACTCAAAGAACATTTAGCTAGGAGAATGTTTTCATCTTGGCAACAAAGTGTTATTTAATTCTTTTCTGAGAACTAGTTCAAGACAAATTTAATACTAATTAATGGCATAAATTTAATTTTGAAATATGAAATTTGATGTGGATGATAGCAGAAAAGAAAGAGGAAATTTAGACAAACACCTATAATATGAATAGTAGAATATTTTTCAGTAAAAAACAGACATCTTAGTATGTCATGATTTACCAAATTCCTAAGCACAATCCTATTTTTTTTTAAAGTATATTTGTGGTAAGTAGATCTACTGTAAAAGCACTCAGCTTCATGTGTAAATTAAGGACAAAATAAGTTACTTTGATGCTTTTTTCTTAGTCTTCAGGATAAGTATTTAATTTAGTTTTCAAAACACAATATTTATAGTAATAGGGAGCACCAAAAGTAGACTTCATTTTATTTAAGAATTTACAGCGTTCATTTTATTAAAAAATGAATTTACCACACTTGGGTTCCCCCACCCCCACCAAACCAAATCTGGTTTCTACTGTTTTTTTTAAAGAAGGATAAAATTCTACAGCTTATCTTTGCAGCAGCGATTACTGGTTTGAAATACAGCCATGTTTTCCAGTATCATCTACCTCTTCTGTTTTTGCCTGTCTCTCTCCTTCTTTGAACATGATCCCAAGTGCTGGCCTTTCTCTAGTTCTTCTCCAGCTGCTTTCAAGACTCGGCCTTGAACAGATGTGGGCAGCTTTGCAATCAAGGGAGCCACTAACCAGACACCTTGCCTTTCAGAAGAGCTAAAAACATGAAACAAATAAGATTTTTGAGCAGAATATTAATCAATATGTTCAATACATTTTCTCTCACACACATACACGCACACACGCACATACACACCCATAGACACGAGATTTTAGTAATATACTACTATATGCCTTAAAATAAGGACAGAGTTCTGCACAGGGTATTATTATTATTAGCATATGGCATTGTTACATAAACCAGGAGACCACAATCCTATTGCAGAGTAGTACTTTGGCTGCTAAATTACCAGCTCTGTTGAAGAAAACGCTCACATGCTTTCCAAGGTGTGCCACGGGAGGGCGAGCTGGCTTTGCACCAGATAGAAACGTGAGAACATTTTCCTGCAGCAGCATCCTAGGTCCCCCCAAATGGACACCACAACCGGAACAGTTCAGAACCCCACAGTTTTATAAATAATGGTTAAATAAGAATCAAACAAATCTTAGATTAAACGGAGAACTGGTGTGGTCTAAAGTATGTGGTGTTAGAATAGGAGTGGGGAGAGTCAGATCCAAGTTACTCCTCAGACATAGTTGATGTTCACTGTATGATTTTGGCCAGGCACGCTTTGTTTTGAAGAGGAAAAACTAAAAGAGAGAATTCTATGTATGCCACTTTATGATTTGGGAAGAAAGGATCTATATCTATATTTGTATCTGTATCTATACATCTATCTATCTATCTATCTATCTATCTATCTATCTATCTATCTATCTATCTATCTATCATCTATCTATCTATCTATGATCTATCTATCTATCATCCATATCTATCTATCTATCTATCTATCTATCTATCATCTATCTATCTATCTATCTATCTATCTATCTATCTATCTATCTATCTATCTATCTATCTATCTATCTATCTATCTATAAATCCACAATACTGGATACAGTATTAATAGTTTACAAGTAATTTTTCAATTGTAAGCTACTCAGAGGCATTAATTGAGATGGGCAGCTATACAAAATGAATGGATGAATGGATGAATGAATGAATGAATGAAATTCAGTATGACAAGTATTATTTAGCACTCCTGATCGAACACTCTGGATGTAGACTGCTTAGATAGAAATTTATTATTTCTTCCCATTAAGAATAAACTTGTTAGAAATGAAAAATAAAGACATTATATCTTATCTTAAAGTAACAATTATTTTCCTTAAAGTTTTTTAAAAAATAGTAGAGTTCACTAAGGAGTCAGGTCTAATTTGAAGCTTTTAAAATGACATTTTATTAATTTCAGCAATCTATTTTATTTCTAAATCAGAGAAGGATTGTCAAATTATGCACTCAAATGCAGCTAACATTGTGTTCTTCTTCTTTAGTGTGTATTTAGTAAACAATCAAGAGAATGAGGACATTCTTGCATATCCAGGAACTCCTTAGAGGAAATAGTTTTTGCAGGCAGAAGAAATTAGTACTGTGTGAAGATTTGGGTTAAGCACACTGTATTTCTCAGAGTTAAAACCACAATTATTCAGCAACAGTTTTTGTGAATAGATCACTCTCAAGGGCTTCTATTTTTTTAAAAAGTGCACACAATTTCATCATTACCAGTTCAGATTGATTACATTACCTTAGGAATGTCTTTTTACAGTTCTGCCTTGTAATATGCATGTCAGCATTTCCAAGAGAGTTTGGATTGAAGAGGCCTATACCAGAGTTAGAAGAGTTATTGTTTAGATCAGCGGATTGCTGAAACACTTCTATTGTCGCCTTTGCAATATTATCCAACAAGCTGTTCATTTCAGCCACAGACCCAGAACCCTACAGTAAAACATAAGTAAACTAGCGCATTCATGTTATGTTTGCTCATACACTAAGTTATTTTGTAAAGGTACATGATTAATTTAAAAAAAGGAAGAAATACTCACAGGTTCCTTCAGACACTGTTTGATCATTAGCTGAAGTTCCAGCCATGACTGTCTAAGAGTCCACTGGTCTATATTCTGGATCAAAAAACGGAGGAGAAATTTTTTCTTCATAACATTTCTAGAATTATTAATTTTATTAATAAAGTATATGGTTTTATGATGTGAGATGAAATATTTTGTTACAAATGTATATTGAATACAGATAATTTTGATCATTCCTGCTGGTGAATCCTGTGAGTGGATTAAATTGAGAAAACGGGGCTGCAGAAGGGTAATATTTCCTTATAGCAATGTAAACTTGATCAAAGTTTATCTTCCATTCAAATCTAGTTTAATAATGGGAATGCCATCTGTTCATATGCTTCTGACTTTCCATATTCAAATCTAGGACTTTGCATCCTGTGAAAATTCAATTTGCTAGTTTCTTCTAATTGTTTCAATCTCCCCCCTCCAAAACCAACAGCAATATTATATAACGATATTTCTAGAATATAGTGTATGGTTCCAAGCATCAAAATTTTAGGAAAGACACTGAGAAACTTAATTGTACCAACAACCAAAAAGTGGTAGAAGATTATCCTACAATTGTCTTAAATGTAAGAAGTATTTTAATAGAGGCTGGACCGTGATGATCAGAAAGTCTGTGGTAACATATTATCAGACTGATAATATGTCAGAATTTGATTAGATAATCCCCAATTAGAACTGATTCCATTCTATGAATCAATTATTCCACCTTTATAATTGTACACTGTTTCTATTTAACAACCCCTGGTGGTGTAGTGGTTAGAATGCAGTATTGCAGGCTAACTCATCCACAGCCTGAAGTTTGATCCTAATGGACTCAAGTTTGACTCAGCCCTCCATCCTTCTGAGGTAGGTAAAATAAGGGCCAAGATTGTTGGGTGCAATATGCTGACTCTATGTCCACAGAATGAGGTAAAGCACTATGAAGCAGTAAATAAGTCTAAGTGCTATCAATAATTATGAAACAATATTGCAAATATTTACTTCATTTGGAAAAAAGTAAGCAATAAGAATGCAATGAAAAAAGCAAATCAAACTTTTTTTTCTTATCTGAATTTCAATAATTTTATTTTAAATGTGGCTACCTGAAGAATGCGCTTGATGTGTTGTCTCTGAGGATTGTCCCCTTCTGCACCTTCTTTAATACTGTGAGGGTAACAGATAAGCTGCAACAATTTCTGTGCTTGTTTATTGGAGAGAACTGGATCCAGGATAAGATCTTTGTCGGTACATAGCCTCTCGGGTTCTTTCAGGCAGTGTTCTCCCACCCATTCCTACCCCAAAAAAATTAGATGGTGAATAAGTATCAATACAAAAGTTAAAGCCAAACTTAAATGTTTAACTTGAATGTAGCTCAAGTATATAACAAAAACACAGTATTTTTTGGAGAAGGCGGAGTCTGCGTCGCAACGATACAACATTTGAACCTGCTGCCGCAAGATCATCATTGATTCTTTTGCCGCTGGATGGTCCATTTGGACCTAAACTGTCCTGAAGGGACAGCAAAGACGAAGCTGGATATTGCAAAGTCCCTGTTTGGTTCAAAGGAAGGACTTTAAATCCACGGTAAACAGACATGCCCTCCCCCCCCCCCCCCCCGCTGGCAAAGTTGCAGATGGCTCCATTAAGAAGGAGTGAGAAGTGAAAGTGATTCTAACTGGAATGTTTATTGTCTTAAAGAGACAGCTGCAAAAGAGACAGCCCCATAAAAAACTTTTAAACTAAGATGAAACTTTTAAAAAACAAAAAAAATTAAAAACAAGCAGTGGAATTAAGCACTGAAGGACTTGGTTAGTGGATTATCACAACCTTTTTAATTGATATTTCAAACGGAACCTATGAAGAGCTCTTAAAAGAAATGGAGTAAGTTTTTTCTTCCTCTTCTATTTTTTTCCTGCATACAACCTTGGACTAAATCTCTTCCTTTTCATTAGTATGTGTGACTTTTAAACTTTTTTCTTTTCTTTTTACTATACTTAAGAATACCTAAGAATTTGATTTCTTTTTGAAGCAACTAAGATATAAAAAGAAACAAGAAAAATTATAATGCTTGAAACAACAGAAGGAAAAATGGCACTGCTACTTGTAAAATAGGTGGATATGATCAAAAAGCGGCAGTTTGCTTAAAAGTGAAAGGAGAATTGCTTGTTTTTCTTTACAAATGCTTTTTTGAAGTCTAATTTTAACTAGAGATTCGATTGTGAATTTGAGTTTCTTAAAAGCATTCCCTAAGCCAGGGCAGCAGCCCTTTCTTTTCATCAACAATTGGAGACAATGGCATATACTAAAGAACAATCAAAAAATGTTTCCTTGCAAGAAATAATGGGAGCTATACAGTAATACTCTAATTCACTTGAAAATAAACAGATCATTTAATTGGAGAATATGAGGGAAAGGATGGAGTTACATATCAAATACAAAAAACAGAGGTCATGCTTCCTTAAGCACTAAGAAGCAAAATAACCACAAAGAAGCTAAAATGGCTGATCCTTTCGATGAGTGGCTTATGTCCGGCAATGGGAAAAGTGGAAAATGGAAAGATGAATCAGATGGATGGGAACTCCACCTCAGATGGCAAGATATAGAAGAAGAAACAACAAAAGAACCTATGATACTAAAGAAAGAAACTTTACTAGTAACACCATTGATAACAACCCTGACACTTAAAATTAAACTGACTAAGGAAGAAGAAGAAGAAGGGCTCCAAAATGACAGGAAAGAACTTACAAATTATGGACTGCAAAGAGAAGTCCACACAAATTGGATTAAGTATATGTTCAGAAGAATTATGCCACAAATGGCAGAAGATTTAATATTGTTTTATTACTGGAAGGATACAGGCTGATAGATAAAAGATTAACCTAAAACCAGTTGAGATTAGAGAAACTTAGTGATAATAAACATAGTTAGATAAGTAAGTGAAAGTGATAATAATTGTATATATAGGCATAGTTATAAGTGGTAATTGGAAATGAATACTGAATAGTATTTATTAAAGTAGATGAGTGAATATTATTGATGTTTGGTTAAAATATGCTACAGGGAATAATGATTTTGGAGGATAGTAGAATTAACAAATATGATGCCAACATGTGGCTATGTTCTAAGTTTTATTGGTATGTTTTAAAATGAAGGATGTATAATACAATTATAATTAATTAAGGAAGGCATGACAAAGATAAAGTTTATAAATATATTTGATGTGATGTACTTGAAATAATATGAAATAATATGAAACTTGGATGAATATTGAAGAGATGTATGAAAATATTTTGTAATCAGCAGATACACTTTCTATAACGTGTTTAAAAATAAAATAAATAAAAAAATTTGATTAAAAAAACACAGTATTTTTTAAAAAGAATGAAATCATACTAGATTATTACTTCTCTTTGACAAAAAAAATGAGTCTAACTTCATCTTGTACTGTAACTTCAATACTTGTACTGAAGATCTGACTTGAACACAAATATTGTACATGTCATTATTTCCGTATACATGATTTGAAATAATTTTGAATAAAATACCACTTTTCAGAATTATAGTTATTACATGTAATATATTTATGTCTCACCTTTTCTTTGCAAGAATTAAAATGCATGTCATTGGCATTTTATCATCATAATGTTCTTAGCTCTAGTTTGAGCTATATAAAATAGAGACTGAACATGACTGAATAGAGATTGAAAACCAATCTGTTGGTCCTACTCCAACAGCTAATGCACATTGATCCAATTTACACTTGTACCAGAATACACTGGCAAGGGTAATGGCTTCAACTCCACATGGTCACACAGACCAATGCACCCCACAGAAAGCCTGCAGTCACCAATTTTCACAATCCTTGGAGTATGGCAATAATGTCACTTTTGCAAAATTATACCTACATACACAATAATAAATGAAAATGAAGACCAGTGTTACCTGCTGACAAATGCTTCTTAGTACATATCTAGCATATTCACTGAGAGTAGCAGTTTCTATGGAAATGGTTTTTTCATACAAAGACTTTGAGGTAGCTTCCCATATCTCATCTTCATTTAGATCTCCCAATAATCTCTGTACTGAATAATCTGAATTTTTCAAGGAGGGAATATTGTTGCTTCCAATTTCAGCATCACCTATATTGTAGGAAAAGTTAAAAAAAAAAGATGAAAATATGTATTAGTTCTTTAATATAGTTTGGCTTTCACCTAAGTACCCTCTTAATTTATTTCTGCTTAATGCTACTTTCAATTTTAGAAGTTGTTGGCATATTATTTTAATATGTGAGGATTTCTGGTTTTTTTTTTTTTTTGAAAAGTTAGTCTAATAAACATTTCTTCAATGACGTACATTATAGTATAATATAATTTCCTACCACCCTAGAGTTCTTACAAGTATGTAAGGTTAAAAAAAAATTAATTTTACATTAAAGCAAATAAAAAACAATGCAACAAAACACCAAATTTACATACTTTAATAAGCAAACACATTAAAGGTGAATTTATATTATTGTAGAGAAAGAATGCTGATTGGTAGACATTGTAACCCAGGAGGTCAGGGATTTCAGAGCCGGGGCCCTAGGCTGATGCTATGCAACACCAGGTCCATGGCCAACAAAGCCCCTCATCTATGACTTGGTGTTGGAGGGGGAGCCAGACCTGGTAGGTATCAGAGAAACCTGGCTGGACCATGAGGGGGGAATACCCCTTGTGGAAATATGCCCACCAGGTTACCGGGCATTTCATCAGCCACAGGCCCAAGGTCATGGTTGGGGGGTGGCGGTTGTTATTAAGGAAAGCCTTGAACCGAGGGAGACCACTGTGCCGCAGACAGCCAGTTGTGAATCCCTCTGTGTGAAATGGGGTCATGGGAGGCAGTTGGGTTTGCTGATAGTGTACCTGGCTCCCCGCTATGTATCAGCAGCCCTACCCGAGCTCCTCAATGTGATCGCCGAGGTGGCGGTTGATACCCCCAGACTTTTAGTCATGGGGGATTTCAACCTGCCATCGGTAGGAGAGACATCTGAGGTGGCCCGGGAGTTCATGGCCTCCATGACGGCCATGGGCCTGACCCAAGTAATTCTTGGTCCCACACACACTGGGGGACACACACTGGACTTAGTTTTTGTCTCTGGCCAATGGACGAGTGTTCTGGGATTAGGGGAATTAGCCATCGAACGCCTGTCATGGACAGATCACTCTCTCCTTCGGCTTGACTTTCCAACCACTACACCCCACCGTGGGGAGGCGGAACCAGATGTGCCAAGATGGTTCCGCCCCAGGTGCCTGATGGACCCAGAGAGGTTCCAGACGGAGCTTGGGCCAATACCTGAATCCCTGGCCCGCAACTCGACTGAGGACCTAGTGACCACATGGAATAGTGCGGCCACGGGAGTCCTGGACCGAGTCGCGCTGTTGCAGCCTCTCACTTGGCGTCGATCTACCTCGGCTCCTTGGTTTTCCGAGGAGCTGAGGGAAATGAAACGCCAGAAGAGAGCATTTGGAGGTCCACTCGCACCGAATCTGACCGGACACGGGTTAGGTCGCATTTGCAGACCTATCTTGTGGCGATGAGAACAGCGAAATGGGATCATCTCGCTACTCTCATTGCATCCACAGATAACCGCCCTGCTGCCCTGTTTAGAGTGACCCGCTCCCTCCTTCAACAGAGGCCGCAGGAAGCTCTTTTACAGGGTTGTGCAGAGGAATTCGGATGCTATCTGCAGGATAAAATCGCTCAGATCCAGGGCGAATTAGCCTCCAACTGGGTTAGTCCTGGCGGGATGACAGAGACAGGTGTTGAGACCGTTATTTGGGCTGAGTTTGATCCTGTGACCCCTGATGGCATGGACAGGATACTGGGGCAGCTGAATGCCACCACTTGTTTATTGGACCCGTGTCCCTCCTGGCTTGTACTGGCCTCCCGGAAGGTTACACGAGGCTGGCTCCAGGGGATTGTCAACGCTTCCTTGAGTGAGGGGTCCTTACCAACCATCCTGAAAGAGGCGGTGGTGAGGCCCCTCCTCAAGAAGCTATCCCTGGACCCAGCTGTTTTATCCAACTATCGTCCAGTCTCCAACCTTCGCTTTTTGGCGAAGGTTGTCGAGAGTGTGGTGGCACGACAGTTCCCCCAGCACCTGGAGGAAACTGCCTATCTAGACTCGTGCCAGTCCAGCTTCCAATCTGGGTACAGCACAGAGATGGCATTCGTCGCATTGGTAGATGATCTCAGGAGGGCCGGGGATAGAGGTTGTTCCTCTATCCTGGTCCTGTTAGACCTCTCAGCGGCTTTCGATACCATCGACCATGGTATCCTATTGCACCAGCTGGGGGGGTTGGGATTGGGAGGCACCGTTCTGCGGTGGTTCTCCTCCCACCTCTCCGACCGGTTACAATTCATGTTGGCAGGGGAGCAGAGGTCGACGTCAAGGCCCCTTAAATGTGGGGTGCCTCAGGGGTCGGTCCTCTCACCGCTCCTGTTCAACATGAAGCCGCTGGGTGAGATCATCCGTGGTTTTGGGGTAGAGTTCCATCTGTATGCTGATGACACCCAGCTGTACATCTCTACCCCTAACCACCCCAATGATGCCGCCGACATGATGTCCCAGTGCTTGGAAGCCGTGCGAGTCTGGATGGGGAGGAACGGGCTCTGACTCAACCCGTCCAAGACCGAGTGGCTGTGGTTTCCAGCGCCACAACATAGCCAGTTAGTCCTATCTCTGGCTATCGGAGGCAAGTTACTAGCCCCCGCAGAAAGGGCCCGCAACTTGGGTGTCCTCCTGCACTCTCGGCTGTCCTTAGATGACCATCTGACAGCCGTAGCCAGGGGGGCCTTCTATCAGGTTTATCTGATACGCCAGCTGCGCCCCTTTCTGGATCGTGATGCCCTACACACAGTCACTCAAGCTCTCATCATCTCCCGCCTGGACTACTGTAATGCTCTCTACATGGGGCTCCTCTTGATATTTATTTATTTATTTATTTATTTATTTATTTATTTATTTATTTATTTATTTATTTATTTATTTATTTATTTATTTATTTATTTATTTATTTATTTAATATACCGGAGATGCACCCGGAGGCTCCAGTTAGTGCAGAATGTGGCCGCGCGGGGGATTTTGGGAGCCTCAAAATACTCCCATATAACACCTCTCCTGCACGAGCTGCACTGGCTGCCTGTGGCCTTCTGGGTGCGTTTCAAGGTCTTAGTGACCATCTTTAAAGCACTCCATGGCAGTGGACCTGGCTACTTACAGGACCGTCTACTACCACACACCTCCACTTGACCCGTCCGCTCCCACAGGGAGGGCCTCCTCAGGGTGCCGTCCGTCAGACAATGCCGGCTGGCGACTCCCAGGGGAAGAGCCTTCTCTGTGGCAGGCCCCGCCCTCTGGAACGACCTCCCTCCAGATCTCCGCACAATCACAGACCTTCGCCTCTTCCGTCGGACATTAAAAACTTACTTCTTTCGTTTGGCCAGTCTGGCATAGCTGGTACAGCTTTTACTATTTTAAGTGGGTTTTAATTAACGTTTTTAGCTCGGGCCAAATCGTAATTAATCTTAATTTTAACTACTTGATTGTTTGTATTTTTATATTTTATATTTTATAGCTCCTATGCACCGCCCTGAGTCCCATGTCGGGAGATAGGGTGGTATAGAAATGAAATTAAAGTTAAAGTTAAAGTTAAATTATATTATTTAGCTATTAATTTTACATCCTGCCTTTTTTTCTAGGAGTGTAAATGTAAATGGAAGATACTTCTTTGTTTTTACCCAGTACAATAACTTAATTCTTAGTTTGAGCTGAGAGGTAATCATTGGCCCAAAGCCAACACTGAGATCTGTGGAAAAATGGGTCTTCAATTTGGTCTCTGTTGGCCTGTGTCAAGTGCAAGGGATCAGGACCATATCTGTTTGCAGTTTGCAGCACAGAAGATTTATTTAGCCTATACAGAAGAATCTAGACAATGAATGCTCATCATAAAATTGGCACTAAATAAGGGTCAACAGAATTCAAGGCGGGCTGGACTTCATTGATTCGTGGAAAGGCAAGGATTCTAAGCTGATGACACATTTAATTCCTTTCCCCAGTTCTGCCTGCCCTTCTGTCCAATATTTTAACCAGTACCTTCCAGATCATCTCATACAGTTCCCTATACTAGCTCCCATTTGTACTTTTATTAACCTATGATTCATCTTGGAAGATGTTTCTGGCATTGTGATTCACTTCCTAGAAAAGTTTATAATCTATCAGGTTTTCAGTAAATATCCAAATGTATATCTGAGAGTAAATCTCATTGCATGCCCAAACAACTAAACACAAAGACAGTTCTCCCCCCTGCCATTACTCTGCTAAATACATAATTGCCCAACACTGATGCCTGCCTAAGAATATTTTCCTATGTTTCAGGGCTGTATTGCTATTATCCTTCTCATCTTTCCTATTACCTTCTCCTATTGGTTATCTTATGATTTATAACTTTGTTGTTTGTTGCTTTTGATTTATGATTGTATCTTATGATTTATCACTTTACTGTTTGTATGTACACTGAGAGCTTATGTTTGTATGTACACTGTATATTTGTATATATACTCAGAGCTTATTTACCAGAGACAAATTCTTTGTGTGTCCAATCACACTTGACCAATAAAGAATTATCTATCCCGCTGAGGACCATATGCCTAACTTCAAAGTAAACATGTACATGAAGAACTGCAAAGCATGATCATACCAAGCATAAGAATTGCTTTCAAAACAGCAAATACTGCTCCCACTTCTATGCTGTTGTGAGCAGCACTTAAGAGGCGGCGATCGCAAGATGACCGAATTCCTGGAAAACATTTTTCTGTATAAAAAGAGAACAATATTCTTTAGGAATACTGATTTCTGTTTCATTGGCACAAAAACTATTGTACTTTAAGAGAGGAAATAAATGTGGAGTTCTTACCATTTGACAGCAGGGAAATCATGGGTGTTTGGAAGAGATGTAGAAGAAGCCGGCAAGTCATCCGTGCCCCTGGCTCAGCATCTGGATCTCCACAAGCTAAGAAAAGGGTACCACTTTCTCATTATATCATAAAAATCTAAATTGTTATCCTCAGTACAACTGAAAAAAAAATCCTTTAAACTGACTTGAAACATTTGAATAAAACAAAAATAAAAAATAAAGGTTTTACATATCAATGCTGAGGAGAATTCTTCCTAAATCAAATGTTCTGCAAAATGAAAAGGATTATTTTAATCCTGTTTGGTTATCTATTTTTACAGCTTAATATTTCACCTTTATATAAAATAATAAAATATTTAAGCTATTGTTTAACATGTTGAATGCATTTTGAAGGTTTCATAGATACTGACAAGTCAATGTAGAAAGAAAAATGACAAATGTAAAATATATGATTGAAGAAAAATGATTTGTAAAAATATATAAATGTTGGATGTAACAATGAGGAAAGATTATGGTAAATAACAATGGAGGAACTGTAAAATCTATAGAATAGATATGTTTAAAATATTTTATAAGCGAAATATGAATTTGTGTGAGACTTTAAGAAGTGGTTTCAAGTAAACATAACGCAAGATCAAAGATTGGATGAATTTATAAAAATTCAGAAGGAACAATACCATGAGAGTGAAGCTGTGCAACACACTGTAACAAAGCCCAAGGCGAAATTAATATTTGATGGCAGAAATAAGATATCCCAAATAAAAGAATAATAAAAATACATGTTCAATTTATAAATGCAAGAAAGAGACAATGCTTTGATTTCTAGAACAAAGAGATAGTTAGTGAGCAAATGGGTTGTTCCCAGAGGTGGTATTCAGCCAGTTCAGACCGCTTCACCTGAACCAGTAGTGGAAATCACAGGTTCCACCCCCAGTTCTATGCCGTCCTATTTAGGACATTTAAAAGCCGTGCGCATGTATGGAAGCCACATACGTGATAAAAGGGAAAATAAGTGAATGCCACCCCTGGTTGTTCTACAAACAATCTTAGCAAATCTGTCTCCCCAAGAAGTGGGGACTTTTATTGTTTTAATACACATTGAAAGCTCACCTGCTGTAAGTAAAGAAGGGAGCGCTACGTGTTGAACAACATCCTCAAGGAAAAAACATTGACGAGCTATCAGTATTGCAACAAAGGTAGCTAATGAATCATGGAATGAAAGATCACTCACCTTAAAGAAAAAAGAGAAAGAGAAAAAGAAAGGATCACCATTTTTGTTGGTTCACTTGATAGTACAGAAACATGATCTTTTTACATGGATTTAATTTTCTAGAAGCATGATTTTCTTTTGTATGGTTTACAATTTCTTTCTATCGATTGATCTACCTTTCCCTGATTCTGTGCCACAATATATCATCGGGTGGTTTTTAACTTGCTTTGATCACAGCAAGTCAGAGGTCTGAAAGTCACCATTGCTGCACAGATGTAATACAACTCAGGGCAAAAGTAATAGCATTCAGCAGCTAAGGTAACTTACATCACAATTAACACAACAGGTAGATACATTCAGCTGCCTCTAGACTATACTTGTTCTACTGCACTGAAATTTAACATTATGCCAAGACAAGACACCTTGATTCAGTTATCTTGTCAATGGGGAATTATTGCCCAAACCAGGAGAATAAAAGACTACATAAAATGCTACCCTAATTTTAGTTCAACTTTAATAATGCCAATATTCTATTAAATGTTGTTAATTAATTCAATGTTGAAAAAGTTCTATATAGAAAAGTCATTGGACTTCAATGAACAGTTGCAGGTTTCTCAAACTACTGCTTTCCCTTACACCATGGGTGTCAAACTCGCCATGTCACATTGCCATCTAGTGACGTATCTCAATGGCTTTTCCCTTCATGGAGCTGGGGTGGGTACGGCCTGCATGTGACACATCTGGCCCAAGGGCCGCCAGTTTAATATCCCTGCCTTATACTCTGGTATCAGGTAGAATCTTTCATGAAATCTTTCATGAAACCAGTAGGAAACGCAGAACATTGCAGGAATGATTCATGTAAATTAACAACTAAAATTGTGTTATGTGTAAGAAGCATAATATCAAAGAATTATCTGCCTTTTCATTATACAAGAAAGCTAAAAATATTCACCATGCAAAATAAAAATCAGACTTATTGTTTTAAGTTCATCTTTTGCACTTACATCCACACTGCAGAGAAGATCATTAAATCCCCAGACATGATTTGAAGAACAGCAAAGGGCTTTCAAGACTCCTAACCACTCTGAACTTAGAACTGTACAGCAAGCAGTTAATTCTGCACACAAGTTGGCAATGTCGTTAATTCTAGGAGACAAAAAATAAATTTTATAAACCAGGCTAATAGTTTCACAGTAGTCAAATATTTGCTGTGCCCAATGGTCTGCAACCAAACCCATTTTCTTTTTATTAACATATTTAGATAAAACAAATGTGTAATGAAGTCTATGCTTGTATAATATAGGGAGTTAAAATATATTATTTAAATTAATTCTGGGTATAAGCTATTTAAAAGAGTCTTCTTAAAATATTACCACTCAATTATCTAATAGATGGATTATCTATTAATTTTCAGTTAGAAAGGTTGGTCCTGTATCTGAAATTCAAGAGATTGCAATGTTGCAAGACAATCTTATATCTTCCAAGAGCAATATCACAGTACCTTACAAGAAGATACACAAGCTTTAAGTAAAAATTCAATTTCTAGCATTTGTCGCATGATGCTAAGACAGTTTTATTTAAACAGTAGTCTGAATGACTTATAATGATTGGCTTCATATATCAAGTTAAACCATGAGGCATGCTGGGTTCCTCCTTCATGTTTAGCACACAAAGCATATCACGATTTAGGGCAATTTATGGACCCAGTCAGTGATGGAATTGTTGGAAAGCTTTACATCATTAGGGATATTCTCCATGCATGATTTTCCTTCAAAAAGATATTTATGTACAAAAGGCAAATGCATTATTTTATTATACTGTAATAGTAGCATAATTACAAAATTAAGAATTTGAAGGAAAAAAATGTAAAATTGATATTTATTTATTTACTTATTTATTTGGTGGATTTGGAACCCACCTGAGTCCAGAATAACTCTGTGCACCTTACATCTAAAATATGAAAACAAAAGAATCTTAACAACTGAGCAAACTATACAACCAACCAGCCAGAGCTTCACAAACACCCTATTCTAAGTCCTGGGAGAAGAGCCAGGTTTTTAAAGACTTTTGTAACAATACCACCATCAGAGTGGGATATAAACACCTCTTGGGGAATATCATTCCAGATGCTAGACACAATGACAGAGAAGCCATACCTTCTGGTCCCCAATAAACAACATCATTTAATTGAGGAAACCAATGCATACCAAATGGTTACGAAATCATAGGAGATATCCTGGACCTGTGCTTTGAAGGGCTTTATGAGTGATAAATAGCACCCTGAACTATATTTAGAAGCTATTGGCAATCAGTTCAGCTTGGAGTAGTATCATGTGGGTGACTGCTTGCATTGCTGCATTCTGAAGAAGCTGCAGCTTCTAAGTGGTCTTCAAAGGCAGTTCCATTACAATGCATTACAAGAGCCTAATTGTGAAGTGACTGACTAAAGGACCTACTGATTCAGAAATATGCACAACTAGCAGACCAGTTGTGCAAAGATCTTCTTAGCCACAGGTGTCCTTGTCATTGAAACAGAAGCAGTGAGTCCAATACAGTCCCTAGATTGTGCAACAGTGTTGCATGTGGGAAGGGGAACCCTATCCAAGATTAAAGATGGAAAATTCCAGATCCAGAGGTCAAAAAAATCCACAACAACTTAGCCTTGGCAGGACTAAGTCTAAATCTGTTCCTCTCCATCCAGCACTGCAAACCTTGGCACTGTGACAAAACATTGAAGCATCACATGGGTGGCCTAGAGTTGAAATGTACATACACATATTAATGATATCAGAACCCAAACTGACTGATGGCCTCATCCATTCATGTAGCTATTAAACAGAAAGGAACAAAGTCCTGGGGCACTCCACCCTGAAAAGCTGTCAACCACCCTTGGGGTGGTCCAGACAAGAAGCACAAACTATGAGTATTAACAATACATTTATTGTAATGTTACACTAATACAGTGCTTCTCAATTATTTTCTGTCATGCCCCCCCTAGGAAGAAGAAAACATTTCGCGCCCCCCCGCGCGACTGTAAATAGTATCATTTGTCTATAAAATTGTTATAAGTACACCTCTGCATAACACTGTATCCTTATTAACGTATAAGAGAATAAAAAAAGAAAGAAATGTGGATCAATTTACAACAAAGAATAGCTTTATTAACTGTAGCAGAAAAGATTTAAAGTGCATTAGAAATTTTAAAAAAATTAAATCCTTAATTAAACTAAACTGCCGAGGGCAAACGCGCCCCCCTTTACGGAGCCTCGCGCCCCCCCTGGGGGGCCCGCCCCACTATTTGAGAAGCACTGCACTAATAGAACATTGCAAATACAACTTTTTCCTTTACTTTTATTTTCCAGAAAACTAGATCTCTAGGGTTCCTTCGGAGACACATCACACATCCCTCTTCCTTCTCTGGGCTGAGATATTTTTTGCATGATAGTTGTTTAGGCTGCAGCTCTTCCTCCTGTTTCGAAAGGTCATTCTCATATACCATTACAGGGGCCAAGGGATGACTGGTTCTCCCTCCATTGTCAACACTGACTGGACTTATCCTCTGAGAGAGAACCAACATAGCACACTGCTCCCAACTATCAAACCCTGCAGCCAATGAAGTTTATCTATTTATTTATTTTATTAAATTTCTAGTGCAATCTCTTAGCTCAATCAGCCTGCTTTCATTATTTTTTTTATACTTGAAATAAAATTTAGAGGATTGAATTCCTGTGTCAAAATTATTCATGTGTAATTTTGTTCTTGCTGTATTCTTTTAGCAAGTATAGTCAGAACATCTTATAACGTCAGAGATTAAGGAAGGGAGCCCATGGCAGGAAAACCTCCTGATAAGAGAATAATCATCAGTGAAGAACAAGAACAAGATGTCACATTATGGTGCAAATCCTACTTGTTGTGTGCACAAATATAATGACAAATGAAATTATCACATCTAGTTTTGCATAGCGTTAACTAACTTTCTTGTTTTGATCTCATTGCAGACTCCAATGGGTAAGTGCTTGTGAAAGTTGCCTAAATAAGAAGCTTTATGTCTTACCTCTCTGCATCTTGATGGCCCATGCAGACATTCATTAGTGCATTACACACAAAGCTATAGCGACTTGGTGCATTGTCACTCAGAATCTTGCCCAACATTGAATATTTAAGGCTGCGAATGGAAGGATTCTCAATAAAATCCAACATGAATTCAGGATCCCATAACAAATTGGAATTTGAAGGTTGAACATTGCTATATATGGTCTGCTTTACCTTTGAACAGGCACTACTAAAAAAAAAAGGAAACAGAAAGAATCAAGCAAGGAAAACAACAATTTCACACAAAACAAAGTTATGCAGTTAATGAGTACTGGGTACAATTTACTTTGTAACACTTGCTCATAAAGCATTGTACATTTAAAATAACTGAGAAAAATTGAAACTCCATTTTTCAAAGAGATCACAAAATACACAGTTTAACCAGCCAAAACTACATGATTGAAAAGGTATATCATCGGTCCCAAACCTTTCCAGCTCCAAGGACTGGCAGAAGTGGCATGTTGGGAGGGGATGGTTTCGCACACATGCCGCTTGCGCAAATGGAGGTTCACACACTTATTTGCCCTCTTCCCAACAAATACAATACAATAGCAGAGTAGAAGGGACCTTGGAGGTCTTCTAGTCCAACCCCCTGCCTAGGCAGGAAGCCCTATACCATTTCAGACAAATGGCTATCCAACATCTTCTTAAAGACTTCCAGTGTTGGGGCATTCACAACTTCTGGAGGCAAGCTGTTCCACTATTAATTGTTCTAACTGTCAGGAAATTTCTCCTCAGTTCTAAGTTGCTTCTCTCCTTGATTATTTTCCACAAATCACTTGCAATATATTGTCTACTAAAATGAATAACAATGGGCCTCAAAACCAAGTAACTCCTAGTCAATTCTTGAGTGATGGATTAATATGTTGCAGTACAACAAACAAAAAAGGTAAGAAGACTTCTCAATAGCAGGTTCAAAAGCAGGAAAAAAACATACATATGGCCCATATTAATTCAGGGGGGAAATAATAATAATAATAATAATAATAATAATAATAATAATAATAATAATAATAATAATAATAATAATAATAATAATAATAATAATAATAATAATAATAATAATGTAATATTTGTAAACCGCTCCCTCTCCCCATAGGGACTCGGGGCGGTGCACAGGTAGAATAAAAACAATAAAAATATACAGACATTTCTTAAAAACAAATTAAACCTAACCTGCGCTAAAATTCCCCATTAAAACTAAACTATACTAAAAACTACCCAATAAAACCCCAGAGACAGAGAGACTATCCCAGGCCGGCCAGACAGAAAAGATGAGTTTTTAATTTAAGACGGAAGGAGCGGAGGTCCGTGGTTGTTCTAATATCGGGGGGGAGGTTGTTCCAGAGGGCCGGGCCCGCCACAGAGAGAGCCCTTCCCCTGGGCGTCGCCCGCTGACAAAGTCTAGTGGACGGCACCCGGAGAAGTCCCTCTCTGTGGGAGCGAATCGGCCGTGAGGATGTATGAGGCAGGATCCGATCCCACAGGTAACTAGGTCCCGAGCCATGGAGCGCTTTAAATATGATAATTAACACCTTGAAGCGCACCCGGAAGACGACAGGTAGCCAGTGCAGCTCGCGCAAGAGCGGTGTTACATGGGTAGACCTGACGGTTCCCATAATTGCTCGCGCGGCTGCGTTCTGGACTAGCTGAAGTCTCCGGGTGCACCTCAAGGGAAGCCCCATGTAGAGAGAGTTACAATAGTCCAGTCGGGATGTCACGAGCGCGTGAGTGACTGTGCGAAGGGCGTCCCGATCCAATAGGGGGCGCAATTGGCGAACCAGGCGAACCTGGTAAAACGCCCTCCTGGCCACTGCTGTCACCTGATCTTCCATGGACAGCCGGGCATCCAGGAGGACACCCAAATTGCGCGCCCCATCCACAGGGGCAAGATGTTCGCCCCCTATGGCCAGCGATGGAGTGAGCTGGTTGAATCGGGCAGCTGGAAACCACAGCCACTCGGTCTTGGTCGGGTTGAGCCCGAGTCCGTTACTTCCCATCCAGATCCGCACGGCTTCCAGGCACTGGCACATCACCGCTACGGCATCATTGGGGTGGTTTGGGGTAGATATATACAACTGAGTGTCATCAGCATATAGATGGTACTCTACCCCAAACCACGGATGATCTCACCCAGCGGCTTCATATATGTGTTAAACAGGAGGGGCGAGAGGACCGACCCCTGAGGCACCCCACATGTGAGGGGTCTCGAGGTCGACCTCTGCCCCCCTGCCAACACAAATTGCGATCGGCCAGAGAGGTAGGAGGAGAACCACCGTAAAACGGTGCCTCCCACCCCAACCCCCCCAGCCGATGCAATAGGATACCATGGTCGATGGTATCGAAAGCCGCCGAGAGGTCTAATAGGACCAGGATGGAGGAACAACCCCCATCTCTGGCCCGCCAGAGATCATCAACCAACGCGACCAATGCCGTCTCGTTGCTATGCCCGGGCCGAAAGCCGGACTGGCGCAGATCTAGATAGTCAACTTCCTCCAGGTGACGGGGAAACTGTTGTGCCACCACACTCTCAACAACCTTCGCCAGAAAGGGAAGGTTGGAGACCGGACGGTAGTTGTTTAAAAGAGCTGGATCCAAAGAGGGCTTCTTAAGGAGGGGCCTCACCATCGCTTCTTTTAGGGAAGCAGGCAAGGAACCCTCACTTAAGGATGCGTTGACAACCTCTTGGAGCCAGCCTCGTGTCACCTCCCAGGATGCCAGTACAAGCCAGGAGGGACACGGGTCCAATGAACATGTGGTGGCTCGCAGTCGCCCACGTAACCTGTCCATATCTTCGGAAGTAACGGAGTCAAACTCCTCCCAAACAAGATCTGCTTCGTGGCATCCCACTGGGCCATCAATGGGGGCTAGCTCGTTCTGTATCTGAGCGGTTTTCTCCTGCAGAAAAATCACAAATTCCTCTGCTCTACCCTGTAGCGGGGCTTCCCGCACCCTCTGTTGAAGTAGGGAGCGGGTCACCCTAAACAGGGCGGCAGGGCGGTTTTCTGCGGATGCTATGAGAGTAGCACAATGATGGCGTTTGGCCACTCTCAGCGCCACAATGTAAGTCCGTAAATGGGCTCTTACCTGTGTCCGGTCAGATTCAGATCGGGTATACCTCCATCTTCTCTCTAGGCATCTCTTGCGGTGTTTCATCACCCGCAGCTCTTCGGTAAACCAAGGAGCCAGGGTGGTTCGCCGCCGCAAGAGAGGCCACAAGGGCGCGACCCGATCCAAGGCTCCCACGGCCGCACTATTCCATGCGGCCATGAGGTCCTCCATCGGGGCACGGGTCAAGGGTACAGGAAATGGCCCAAAGCTAAATACAAAGCTAATATACCTAAATCAAGTGGCAAAGGGTTGTATGACTACATGACTGGGGTATGATTCCATACATCAAACTGTCTATCTGCTTTGTATCCTTTCTGACAAACATCTTGGATATTGTCGTATTAGAAATAAGAAGGCAGCAAATGCAGTCAAATCTTGCTGCAGAGATTTTGGAAAAAGAATGGACAGATATATTGCGGGAACCACATCAGCATTAACAGAATCCTTAATTATTAAGACAAACTTAATAATTATCTCAAATGAACATTCAACCCCTGGATATTTAAAAATCCTCTTGCCGTCCTTTACAAATCCTACTTAACATCTGGTAATTCCAGAAATATTCTTGGTTAAATGTTTATTCTGAATGCAGCTGTATGATTCAAAGTGCATTCCAAATGGGGTGACATTATTCCAATGCTTATAAACACATACCAATCTCTTTATTTATTTTTTTCAAGCTTTTACTTTTTCCGCCCTAGTCTACAACACATTTTCTGAAAGCAGGCAGATTAGTAGTTTATGTGATTCCAAAATATCAGTGCTGCAATGCTAAAGACCGTAAAATAATGGTTCAATTCTCTATAAAGTTCTCATTTCAGAATTCAGAAGGAAACTTATCCATTACTCTGTGTATACTATACATAACAGAATCCTCACAGTACTGTAATACGTGGCAGTGATGCAAAAAGAGTTTTAAAACATTAATGATTTGAAACAGACATATCTCTGTATAAACTCAGAAAATGTTTCTCTATCACTAGAAAATGAAACATGAACCATATATACACACAAATGAAACACCACACACTGTTCCCTTTTAGGATTTTAGGATTACTAACATTAAGTAGAGCACAGAAGAAGATTAAAAAGCAGTAAGACCAAAAAAGTTAAAGGTACAAAACAAGACGAATCTAGCAAAATCTAGTTCATATTAACACCTTCTCAGTTATCTATCTTTGTAAATCATCCATAAACTGTTTCATATATTGTCTTTTATTCGTTTAAATTTTCATTTCCTCTCTTTTTACTTATCTCAATCCTTCTCTTCACCTTCATATCCTAAAGTGGCCTTCTTAAGAGGCTATCCTTGGATCCAACTGTATTGGAAAACAAATGATCTAGTCTTTAATCTTCTCTTTGTATGGAATATTGTTGAGAGAAAAGTTAGTTTCAGCTATAGAGAGAACTGGATGAATAACCTGAACCCTTTTTAATTTGGGTTCAGGCTTAGATACCATATGGAGAGAACATTGGTTGTGGTTGTGGATGGTCTTTGGAGGGCTTGAGATGGAAATGGTGCAACTGACCTGGATCTCTTAGCAACTTTCAGTACCATCAACAATGGTATCTTTCTGGACTGACAATAGAAAATGTCGATGGCCATTTTCTGGAAAGCTTCCTCTGTGGCCAATACCAATTGGTAAGAGGAGAAAGATTCAGTCCTATATAGGAAGTTGTCTTAGACATTTGGCTTCTGACCATTGTTTGTTAATATCTACATAAAAGCAGAGGTAGGTTCCTAATAATAATAATAATAATAATAATTTAATTTATATCCCGCTCTCTCTCCCCGAGGGGACTCGAGGCGGGGCACAGGCAATTAAAAATACAAATAAACACAGACAAGTACAAAATACAGAATTAAAAATAAATTAAATAAATCCTGCGCTAAAACCTATAAACTAAAAATTACCCCTAAAAAACCCTAACCTAAAAAGAGACTACCCAAGGCCGGCCAGACGAAAAAAGTGAGTCTTTAATTTTAAGCGGAAGGAGCGGAGGTCCGTAGTTGTCCTGATATCGGGGGGAAGGTCATTCCAGAGGGCTGGGCCCGCCACAGAGAAGGCCCTTCCCCTGGGCGTCGCCCGCTGACAAAGTCTAGTGGACGGCACCCGGAGAAGTCCCTCTCTGTGGGAGCGAATCGGCCGTGAGGATGTATGGGGCAGGATCCGATCCCGCAGGTAGCTAGGTCCCGAGCCATGGAGCGCTTTGAAGATGGTAATTAACACCTTGAAGCGCACCCGGAAGACGACAGGTAGCCAGTGCAGCTCGCGCAAGAGCGGTGTTACATGGGCAAACCTAGAGGTGCCCATAATTGCTCGCGCGGCTGCATTCTGGACCAACTGAAGCCTCCGGGTACACCTCAAGGGGAGCCCCATGTAGAGAGAGTTGCAATAATCCAGTCGGGATGTCACGAGAGCATGAGTGACTGTGCGAAGGGCGTCCCGATCCAATAGGGGGCGCAACTGGCGTACCAGGCGAACCTGGTAAAACGCCCTCCTGGCCACGGCTGTCACTTGATCTTCCATGGACAGCCGGGTATCCAGGAGGACACCCAAGTTGCGCGCCCCATCCACAGGGGCAAGATGTTCGCCCCCTATGGCCAGCGTTGGAGAGAGCTGGTTGAACCGGGCAGCCGGAAACCACAGCCACTCGGTCTTGGTCGGGTTTGGCCTGGTTTAGCCAAACCGGTAGTAACTTGGCGGCCTGGGTCACTGGAACTGGCAGCGACACAGGCCTGCCACACTCTTGAACTGGCTCTCCTAAGGTGCCACCATCTTGTTTTTTGCTTCTGCACACGTGCAGAACAATTTTAGTAGTACTGCTCATGCACGCACAGAGCGCCCCTGAGCAAACCAGCAGTAGCAGCTGCCAGAACCCACCCTGTCAGTAAGATCATACAACAGTACAGAGTTAGGTATAATCAGTATGCAGATTATATCTAGTCATACATATCTACTCCTAGCACGGCAAATAACATAATTTCAGGGTTGATCCAGTGGCTGGAGGCTGTGGGGTCTGGGTCAAAAGGAACTGGCTCTGACTAAACCTTAGCAAACAAAAATGGTTTTGGGTTTAGCTATTGGGCTGACTGATATGTTATCTTTGACTCTCAATGGGATAGCACTTCTACATATATAGCTGGTGCACAAACTCACATCTATAGCTTGGATGGTAAGGTTCAGTCCTGTGCGATTGTGTAGATGACTGGCTATAGCTGTTGGACTTAGTACCTGTTTTTTCTTTCTTTCATTGTTTTATTGTTATATTTTTAATACTGCTACTATATGTCCAGAATTGTGGATTATAAATGGACAACCACATCATCATTTTTAATAAATGAACGTATTTGTTTAATAAGTTATCCTTATTTATTATTCTCTCTTATCAGATCTCCAGCACTTCTTTCATTCTAGTTACTCATTTTTGTTTTTAGTCCACATTCATTAAGCATTACAGACCCTATCTCTTCTTCTTTTACTACACACATTTCCTAAGCAACTCATCCCCAAATTCTCACTTTCCTATAATGAAGTTGGCAGAAACACAGGCTTACACACAGCTATTTGCATTTATTCCAATAAATATCTATTCCTTTCAACAGACCAATTACTATCCACTATATTTCTACTAGCATCTAAAATCATTTTTCCCCAGGGGTACACATACAATGGTACACAATCTGTCTATTTGTTTTAGCTTTCTGCTATTTATGTATAATGTTCGTTTAATTTTCTAGGTCAAACAAAACTACCTTCATGTATTAATTATTAGATTCATACACCTCGTTGTAGCATAATATTCACTACAAATCATTTGGGTTATCAAATAACAGCATGAGATCAATTGCATACTGATTGAACAAATAGGGATGTTTCCAAACACCTTTAGAATATCCACCAACATTTTGACTACCTTTATTCATCAATATATTAAACAATGAAAAAGATACCTTACATCCTTATCTTATTTCCTGTTCTATAGTGAACCACTTTCTAAACATTCCAGTTATTCTCAGAAATATTCAGCTATCAACCTTAATAACTAAACACAATTCAAACATATTTACATAATAATACACTTCAATCACAAGTCTTTTTCACATTCATACATCTCTCAATAAGCGAACAAACAGCAACATTCCAATGCATGATAATGGCATTCTTTTAATTGTGAGGTATAAACACATTCTTCACATATATATAAAAGAAGCCACACTGCTGTTTCATAAGCAAATTGGATAGATACATTAACTCTTCTCCAGTTATAGAATTAATACGTTTAGTCTTTTCAACATACAACAGTTCTGACTTGTTTTCATCATTTATTGTGAAGACACTAACATTTATAGCATTGGTTTCAATTCGTGGAATTTAAAAGCCCAACAAAACTTTAGAAAAAGGAAAGATCTGAAAACCATTATTATACATTAATTACATTTCAGGGCTGGTTATCTTAGATAGTAGAATATAGGGGACACCACTGAAGACGTGATAATAACAGTGGACAGATGAGAAAAGAAATATTTGCCAAGTTATATAAAAACTTGGGACAGAGACATTTAAGCCACAAAATAATTTGATACTATAGTGTTGACTTTGACTTTGAAACTGTGCTAAGAATTAATTTTGTCCTAAATAAAACATATTTTGTCCCTTCAGACTAATTAGAACTATAACAAATAGATAATAATTAAAAGACCCATAATAAATATCTTACACATATTTTAGTGCATTTTTAAAGCAATAGGAAAAACTCAACACTTGGTTTCTCAATATATGCATACTTTTAAGAAATACTTTTAAGTTTCCTTTAAGCAACCTGTCCACAGTGGAAGGTTTAAAATTTTTGCAGAAGTAGTATTATCACAGCAAACAGGCACTATGAGATCATGCTTGGCTTTTCAACATGTGGCCAGAAGCTTTAGAAAGTGTAGATAATATAACTCATTTCTAAAATGAGGCTTTTTTAAAAGGAACTTCTATCAAAATGAATAATGCATAGGAAGTCACAGTATGTTAACTTCTGAATTATATAAACATGCTTCAAGGAAAACAGAGGTAAGAACTTCATTTGATTTTTTTTTTATTAGATCATCCGATTCTACATTTAAAAAATGTAAAATGCTTACTTTAAGTCGTATATCATAATCTTATTGGAAAAACTAATCTGAATGATAAAGCAAAAGCAATATATCTGTTCACTTCCGATACATTGATATATTGGTGCGTGTGTGTGTGTGTTAAAATAGTACTTTCACAGGTAATTAAAACTTTCAGAGCAGACTAACCAGACTTTTTATAAGTATGTATACAACTCTCCAAGTTGTATACAGGTTTTACAATTCATAATGAGAAATTTGTCTGGAAATCTGTAGAACTGAAAATCTAAGAAATTCGAAGGGAACTTTTGGGGGGAACTTTCAAGTCCAAGAAAATATGTTTAAAATATTAAACAGAAAATTCCCAAATTCTCTCTCCTTCTAACCATTTATTTACAAAAATTATTTACTGCTTTCTTCTAACTAACCTAGGGTAGTCTCTTTTATAGTTAGGGTGAATTTTTAGTAATTAATTGGGAGATTTTAGCGCAGGATTAACTGTTTAATTTGTTTTTATCTTATATTTATTGTTCTTATTTTTGTATTTTGTTGTTTTTTATTGTTTTAATTTTCCTGTGCCCCGCCTCGAGTCCCTTCGGGGAGAGAGAGCGGGTTAGAAATAAAAGTATTATTATTATTATTATTATTATTAACTGTAAGGTCAGTTGATAAATAAGGATAGAATAAAAATATCCATGGCAGAACCAGAAAATAGGTGGATCAAATGCCAGACAGAAATATCATATCTTAGAAAGAATTCATTTGTAAGAACAAACATTAAAACAGGTAACAGTGTATATGCATACAAAATATAGGTATTAGAAAAATGCATGTAAAAATGTGTTAGCAAAGACTGGGTAAAATATATAAAAATGTCAGTAATAGGAAATTGTAACTGAAAACATATAAAACATTTTGTGTGGAATTGCCTATCTAAGTCAAAATGAAAGCATGCACATGATTTCTTTTATACGTTGTAAAAAAGCATCTAAATGAACTTTTTTAATACTTCATAACGTTCAGATGTGTTAAGATTGATGTTATTAATTTCAATTCTGGGAGCTATAGATTACGTACATCTGAAAGATAGCAGTTTGGTGAAGGATTGTTGCATGAAGGTTAGTTGAAATATAAAGCAAAGTGTAAATTGTTACTACTAACCTGAAAAGATCTCCAAATTTGCTTCTAAGATGGCTACAGGACCCATACAGATCATACAGATAGGCTAAAATACACCTTTCAGGGGAAGAGCATTCTGATGGATTGACTATGTGTTTGACAACACCACATAATCTATAGAAAGATAAATTAATTATTAAAAATTAGAAATCAGTCACAGTTCTGTCCTTTCACATGATTTAAAACTATGGGATTGAATATGATCTCAAAACCTATTCTGAATTTCCAAGACAAGGAAAAACATTTACATTTAATTCTAGAAATACAGTTGCATACAAACCAGATGAAGAATTTGCAACTTATGTGCCTGGAGCTATCTATGACCCTCCAATGTAAAGTCTTATCAAAGGTTGCCAGCAAATTATAACTGTAAATGTGATGATAGGGTGCATGGGAAGTAATGAAATTAAGTGTATATAATTACTTAGTAATTAATATTTAATTCAACTTCAGATTTATCTTGGCTTGCTGGAACTCAACTCTAAATATAGATACAACCTGAATCTAAAACAAGGTTCTGTATAACTACCTTAGCTATGTTATGGATATACTACACTACAAATATTTTGATACTCTCTAAGCCACAATAGCTGATATGCACAAAACACAAAACACACGATCTCTTCAATTTAGTTAACCCTAATCTAGTTATAAAAAGAATTTCTGTGTGTGTATGTGTGTGTAATTTAAAGACTACAAAAATAACATTTATAGAATCACAAAAAAGAATTCAAATATATAAAACCAAGTATTCATATACGTGGAAATGTAGATGTGGAAATGTATCACGGCCTATTTGGGAAGAAGTTATTAGCTGAGAGATAAGGCTACTTCAGACACTTTGAAATCTTAGATTGGGAAAATAATGAGTATTTGCATTTCTAATTCTATTAAGTTTCTCCCTTCCTGATTACATGAAGGTGTTAAATTTATCATCAAACTCTAATAATATTGCATCCTAATTACAAACTGAACATACTAATGTTAGAAAACTAGTGTTTGAAAACCTCTACAAACCCTTCAAAAACCTGAGCAGTTTGATCTGGATTCAAAATGAGGCAAGCATGATAATGCCTTAGCACAGCTACAATGCAAACACACAGTCCAGTTGTGTAATTTCCTGCCAGGCTGGATGACTTCAGTAGTAGTTCAGCTTCCACCACACTCAGCTCATTCAGCAGCTAAAATAAAAGGTTAAATATTGCTTTAGGATTCCTCTCTAAATCTAAATGCCACAGAATTGCATTGTAGTTGTTTGCAATTGCTGAACTATTTAAGTGGATATACAATGGTTTCAGATAGCAAAAAATCTGGCTTCCTAATCAAATCCTAACCAAAAGGTACCTAGTGCACACTAATTTGATCACATCCACTCAATGAAGTGTCCTGCCTTTTTTTACATATAATTGTAGAATATTATCTCAACCAAGAACAACAAAGACATGTTCAAGAAACCACAGCTGAAGCCATTCATATGGATTTTTATGGATCTATATTATTGTGTGTTTTAGATGTTCCCATGAGCACTTGGTAGTCAGAAAGCATCATCGCACTGATCTGACACTCCTACACTGATACTCATTGCTTATAACTGAGAAAGCTTTAATTCTGGCTTCCTGTGATATATAAATGCTCTTACAATGTGCACTTCCTTTTTATTCAAAGAGATATATTAAAAATGTAATAGATTATGGACAAAAATATAAATACCCTCAAGCAATAATTCGCAAGGATCTTCCCTCATCTGAGAAGTATTTGACTTTTCTCTCAAAGTTCTGTATCTGGAACAAACTTCTATTTGTTCTCTTTCAAAAAAGATCTTCCAATCATTAAACTATACAAAAATGAAGCGAATCTGAAATTCCTCGACTCTTCGAAACAAATTCTAGATTTAGATATTTCTTAGCATGAAAAATAATTATTGTAATTATAACTCTAAACGCTATGTAGTTTCCAGGCTTCAGGAGTGAAAGCCATTTTTACTCTTTGCGAAGTACCTTCACTCTTGGTGAAGTACCTTCACGTCTAGAAACTTTGCCTTATTTTAGCTGAGAATGGAAATAAACTACCATGCCATTGGAATGCATGCACACTGGCATTTGCAAACTTATTGCTAACGTCACTATCACAATATCACTGGCATTCACAGGAAGAGGCAAAAAAAAAAAAGCCCAATACATTTGTATGTGATTGACGTCACATGAACATGCAAAGTGGAAGGACTTTAATCATGCTGCTGCAACTGTTATCTTGCCTTTTTGTTTCCCACTCTCTCCCCATGGACACAGGTGCCTAGCGCTGACCAGCTAAATTTGGTATGAATTATTTTCATATATCTTGTAACATTCTAATTATTTTACAAGATCCCAATGTGGTCAATGCAGAATAAAATTCTGCTGATTGGGAAGTGAACATTCTATGGATCGAAAAATATCTTGCATTCATTCCTTTAAAACTGGCTAGGAGCACAGCAGGAGAGAGAGAGAGACTTCCATATTAATAAAATGGAATGAGGGGGACTTAGCAAGTCTCTTTCCAATTATTAAAAGCATTGTTTAAATATTTTGTAGTTTTCTTAAAAGGTATTAAAGTTGGAATAAAATAGTTTAAATAAATAGGTATATATAAACTTCATTTCAGGTACCTGAACAGCAAAGTCAATAAGTCCATTAATATTTAAAGCAGGTTCCATTAGATCAAAGATAAATTCTATGTGATGAGCTAGTGGAAGATGGTATGATGTTCCTGATGCAAAACTAGTAATCTGCTCCAGAACATTGTTGGAGATCTATTTAAAAACAAACAGACCCATTAGCAAAGTGAAGCACTGTGGGAACCGGTACAGCAAAGAATTAGCAAGCAACATACACATAACTGTAAGGGGTGGGATGGAAGTATAAAGTTATAGAGAAACTAATTCAGACCAAAATTGTAGACCAAGGTGAAACTGAATATCTACAAAAAGTCTGTATCTGAAAATTAGGCTTCATGAATGAGTTGATGCTTTGAAGCTCTGGGAAAAAGTGGATGTTGGATACATTAAAGGGAATTTATTTCTAGAATGTATAGTTTCATGGCTTCTGTTTATTGAAGAAATGAATTCCAGGTAATACCACATGAAACAATAAACTATGTCCTATATTCTTTGGAGCAGGTATGAAACTGGAGGACATTCCACTTATTTCCCCAGAATTATTTTAGAGGGAGTAGAAATGTATACTTCCATCTAAATAATTCAAATGACCATCAGTTTGATGTAGTGGTTAAAAGCACCTGGGCTAAAAAAAAATGGGACCAGTGTACATTCTAGTTTTGCTTTATGTAGAAAGCCAGCTGATCAAACATAAATTTGATTTATATCAAATATCTAGGGCCAGTCACTCTCTTTGGCCTAGGAAGTAGGCAATGGCAAACCAGTTCCGAAAATTATTGCAAAGAAACTGCAGGTCAAATGTTTTTTTCCAATGAGACTGGTCTATCAGGGCAACCTGATCTACTAAACTATGGGACAGAGCATACAGCTTCCACTTTCGCCTTTCAGGCCCAATACAGGAGTCTTCTTCCTTTTTTCTTTGTCGGTAAAATATAAATTCAACACAAAGCTGCAGGTCCTTTTCTAGAATGTCACCAGGAACCAAGAATGACTCAAAATCATACATATAAGCATGAAAAAATGTATATTGTATTTGTGAGCATTTTGCTTTGTTGAAAGAGAGATCACTTGGCAATTCAGCGTCTTGAGGTCATTTTATTATGGTTGTATTGCTTGACAACTTATTATGAAAAAGGTGAACAGACAAAAAGTTAGGCCTTCTCTGTAGTAACCCCAATATTTTGGTATACTTTCCTCCCAAGAAGGTGCTTGGCCCTCTTGTTGCTATAATTTATAAAGATATGAAAGCAACTTTCAAAAATCAATGGTCATTCAGCTGCTGCTATTTGTTTTTTAATATACTGCATTTTAAAGAGGTGGGGAGATGGAATTTTATTCTATTTTATAGTAGGCTAGGAGGTTTTAATATATATTTTCAACATTACCTGAAGTTGTGTGATAAAATCAATTTAAGAAAGAAAGAAAGAAAGAAGAAAGAAAGAAAGAAAGAAAGAAAGAAAGAAAGAAAGAAAGAAAGAAAGAAAGAAAGAAAGAAAGAAAGAAAGAAAGATGCAACTATTACCTAATGTTACAATAATAATTAACAACTTCATTAAAAAGCCAATTTTAAAGTTAAAGTTAACCCCCAAACTGCTACATTTTTGTCTTCAATTAGAAATTCATTATTCCTTGTAATTTTCTAATATACCTGCATAATTACTAACTATTGTAGTCCATTGTGCTTTTCTCATGGTAGTTAGTGGAAAAAATGAATCTTAGACCAAGTTTATTATTATTATTATTATTATTATTATTATTATTATTATTATTATTATTATTATTATTATTATTTAATTATTTTTTTTATTGGACTTCTAGACCGCCCCCTCTCCCCGAAGGGACTCGGGGCGGTGGAAAAGTTTAACAATGACATCCTCCAAATTTAAGCAGTATCTTCCTCCACCCTGCCATACTTTCCTCAAGTTAAATTTTGCAGTCAGTACAAAATTTCACTTTCCATCTTTTGTCCACAAAGACAAAAATGTACCAGCACTGACATTCTTCCCAGCTCAGCCCTAGAACAGTTTTAAACTCTTTTAATTTGTTTCAACATCACTATAAAGATTTAGTGTGGTGAGAATGTCTGATTTATACTCTATTGTACTGTTGAAATTCAATGAAAGTGTTACCAAAATGAGCTTGCAATGCTGCTGTGTCTGTTTTCTTTTGTGTTTGGCATCAAAGCAAGCACCTCCAGCTATTCATGCAGGCTAGGGCTAATTTTCTAGTGATGATTATAGTATGAATCAAGACTCTAAGTTCCCAGCAACTGCAATTTAAAATGACACAGGAAAACTCCAATTTAAGTATTTTAGATCAGGGCTTTCAAACTTGATTTAATTGAGGGATGCATCAGGGTTGTGTTTGACATCAGGGGGAAGGGTGGGCATGTTAGTTTGAGGTTACTCATGTCGGGGATGCCTATCATGGCTGGAGCCCTCTGCCAGCAAAAATGGAGCTCCGTTTTTACTGGTAGACGTACCGCAAGCTGGTTCTCCACTGTTTCCAGGATGGCCCAGCGGGCCAGATCTAACCACCCCATGGGCCAGATCTGTCCCATAGGCCTTGAGTTTGACACCCCCTTTCTAGATGAATTAACAATTAAATGTGATTCAGAAGTTAGTAAATTTAGTAGGTTAGTCTGAAATGTTTTCTTTGTTTTACCACCCACTCATCTAAAATCCATTTTCCAGCATCTTCTCATAGTCCAATTTTATTTTGTATACTCAGAAACACACACACAAATTCGTTTTCATTAATTTAGCCCTGTTGTACTCATCTAGCAGTTCTTTCCCTGTGATGAAACTTCCATTTTATACTGCATGTATATTATATTATGTTCTAACTTCAATGCGATTTCTGTCATCAATGGCAGCATAGTAGTACCTGACTTGTCACTTGATGCTGATCAAAGTATGAGAGCTGCTGAAGTTTTGTAAATACAGTCTCTAAAGTTGGAAATGCCTCCTGCCTGTTCTTCCTGACTTTTTGCCCTTCGTCGCCACCTAAAACATAAGTTTGTTATGCTTTGCAATAAATAAGTCATATGTTACATCAAAAGCAAATTTTGTTTTTTCTTTTAATAAAACATCTCTATTTAAATATATTTCTGATTCAAAAATATGAAATTACATTGCAATCTGGTACGGAAAATTCTCAGCTTCTTCTGTTTTTTAAAAATCACCATGCTTTTTAATTTACAATCTTACAAAGTTCATATAAGTGGCTTCAGAACAATGCCATAAATTCTTGTAAGAAAGTCTCCCCTGTATGGTATATGCTTACATTTTCTAAATTGGTTATGAAAAACAATTGGAAGGTAATTATAATTGGTTTACATGTTATGTGTCACAGCTGTCTTAAAATAGTTAGTTTCAAAAGTGTAATTCTCATTAAAAACTTAAAAACTTTATAAAGATGCCTTTCTCAACCCAAAACTGTGCTATTCTATGCACTGCAAAATAAGCATCAACAGCTAGTTAATTACCACTCATTTCAGAAGTGCTTTTCTTATTTAGGATTTTCAGAATATCTCGGGTAATCTTCTTCAGTTGATGCCTGGCCTCTTCACGTTCCTTTCCAACTCCGTAAAGAAGTATCATGCGCTGGTTATATTCATGACTTGATGATTCATCCTTTTAGTCAAAAAAGAAACAACAGGTATTAAATAAATAAATAAAGTATATCACTTTACTAATGATAAGAGAGTATTTCTTCACGGCTTTTCTATGAAGAACTGACTGTCTGGGAATTATGGAAATAAAAGTTAATCTGTGGTACTAGAATAGCAAAGGCAGACCCCTTCTTAAACATAATTACCATATTTTTCAGACTACAAGACACACCAGTATATAAGCGCACCAAGATTTTGAAGAGGTAAGTAAGAAAAAAAAGTTTTTGTTCTCCCCGACCCCCAGGAATACTCTGCAGTCTTCAGAAGGGCTGGGGGAAGGCAAAAATGCCATTTTTGTACAAAACGGGCAGAAAATGGGGACATTTTTACCTTCTGCTGAAGCCTGCAGAATGCTGCTTGAAGATGGAGGAAGGCAAAATGCCTCCATTTTTTGAAAAATGGCCCAATTTTTGCCCGTTTTTCATAAATATTGGATGCAGGGGTGAGGCTAAAGAAAGTAGTGGAAGACCACTTCTGAAATTTTGCCAAGAAAACTGCATGGATCTGACCATGAAGTCACCAAGAGTCAGGATTGAATATGAGGAGAAGATAGGAGAGGAGAGGCTTGGTTTAAAAAATACCATGAACACAAAAGTGAAGAACTCTGTATTTAGAAGCAGAAGTCTTTAACCATTATTTCAAAAAATAAATAAATGCATTGAACATTTAGTGAACGCAAGCTGGGGCTACTCTTAATCTGGTTGGGAGGGTTCTTCAGAATGTATAATTATAAGATATTTCATATATTTCATCATAAGCCTTCCTATGTACAACTCACAAAACCCCCAACCAACAATAATAATGGTTAACCATGCAGAAATTTTCTTTATTTCAATGAAAATTTGAAAATTCATCTTGATGATGATAAAATATTAGGAGATCATAACTCTGATCAACAAGGTTTATAAATTTGCACAACAGATTGTAGCTTAAAACAAGGCTTCACATAAAATAATAAAAAATACATAAAGAATACAGTATTGAATCCATTCTGAAAAGAGGTAGTCTTATCTTTTACTAATCAGAAAGCCATTCGTTTCATTAATTAGTTGAGCTACCCAGCATAATTCTTCCCAAAAAGCTTTTAAATTACATTATGATGAGTATTTTGGGTTGTTTTTCAGAAGTATTGTTTAATTTGATTTTGATCAAAAGATTAGGGCCAGACTCTACTAGCTTCCATGAGCGCTCTTCTAGTTGAGTATAAAAGAATAATGACACTGGGCTATGAAATATATTTTTAAATTATTTTCTTAATCAGAAAACCTTCTATTATTATGATGCAGGTTAGCACGTATAGAAAAACTGGAACCCTCCCTCTGGTTTCTAATTGATTATATTCCAGCTGTTTAAAGAGAAAAAGTAAAATTAAGACCTTTACTTCCCCATATGTGCTCTGACTCACTCAGTTCTATCACTTCTCTTTTGCAAGACTGATCTCTGCTGATGGAGTTTTCTACATAAGCCTTATTTTGGAGCAAACAGTCAAACAAAAATAAAAAGAGAGGAAAACAGATCAGAAAACCCTCCTTTCCAGGAAAGGTAACTTTCCAATGAAGGAAAATCCAGACACTTAAGGTAACTTCATATTTTTCATTGTAATTTTAGCATGCATTTCCATTCTGTTCAATAGACCTTTCTGTATGATTTGCAGAAGCAAACAGTTCAGTATATATATTTTAATCTTTTAAAACACTCAGATTATTGATGTTTTGTTTTGCTTTGCTGTAATCCTGTATGTTGAAAGTAAAGTCCTCGCTACAATGGGCTTTTCTGCAGTTCTGAAATCCAAGAACAATTCAATCTATATCTTCTAAAATTAAACACATTTTTATTTCAGTTTATTTTGGACAAGATATATAAAATTCTGAGATTTCAAACACTTAAGACGCATCTTAAATATAAATATGTCCTAAATATGAGTGTTTGAAATAAATGGACAAAACAGCATTCACACTTGCATTAATTAACTTTGTCTATCAAAGTAAACAGCTGGAAATTTTTTGACTTGAACTGACTAAATGAGTTTTCTTCGGTTGGTTTTGGTTTTATGAGAGAACTGCAGCACTAGGATTCCTATTAAAAGGTCTCTGAGTTCAATGATATTGCCGTCATGTCTTTTTACTATACTGACATTCCTTCAAGTTAATTATATTGTTCTTCCATATGAGTACATTACTTTCTGAACGACGTATTTTAACAATAAATTGGTTGAAGTTTTTCATTTAGAATCTCAGCTATGTGGGTTCTTGAAACAGAGTGTATTTTTTCCACTTCTTTTTTTTGTGATAATTTTTTTATTTATTTTGAAGACACACAGATAATACAAACATAGCGAAGAAAAACCTAAAAAGCCAACTTTCATTACAAATTATAGATTTTAGAGAATATGTCAATTAATCACAGGTTTCTATGAGTTTCTTCAATAGTCATCACTTGCTTTCCATATCAATTATTACAATTATTATATCTCTAATTTTACTAAAAGATTGTTTAAAGATACAATGTAGAGTGATGACTTTTCCTTTTTAAATTTACTCTTTTTTTTCTTTGTCTTATCAATAGAATGCCATTATATAGCTTTACTTTACATATAAAAGGATGTAAAAAGAAATAGAGTGTATTTATTGTTAAAAGAAAAAGAAACATTGGACATGGTGAAACCAACTTGGTGATCTCTCCGCCATACAGAGTATAAACACAGATCTCTTGTGTATTCAATACACATTACTACTTACTAACTATATATACATTCTTAACCTCTTCTACATGGTTACAATTACAATTACAGTAGCATAATGTAATGCCTATATTGCATCTAATTTCAATCCATGCATCCTTGTGCTTGTTTGATCCAACTTCCCTTCATTATATCCAACCACTGATAAAACCTTTCCAAGGGCTCATAGTACCCTGTCTCTCCTTTGTTCTTCAGTTCTAGCATCAAGTCTATCACATTCTGCACAAACAAGTATTTTCTTTGTTATTTCTTTTTCTTTAGTTATGCTTCCACTCTTCCATTGCTGGGCATAAACTATTCTTACAGCTGTTAAGATATATAGTGTTAAATATATTAACCTTTCTTAAATCCTCTTTGACAATTCCTAATAGGAATGTTTCTGGTTTGAGTTCCAATTTCTGTCATTTCTTCCAACCACCTTCAAATCTTTTGCCAATATTCTTTTGCTTTGCTACATGACCGGTACACTTGGTAGTAGGTGCCCAGAAATTGACCACATTTCCAGAATTTAGGTGATAAATTTTTATACAGTTTGGCTAGCCTGGCTAAAGTTAAGTGCCACCTATAGAACATTTATATAAGTTCTCTTTGTACAATGTGGCCAAAGTTAGTTTCCTGAAACAGGGTGTATTTTACTCCCCTTTTCTCTGGATTACAGAGCTGTAAATTTAAACTGCCAATTATTTATTTGCAACATTATTTAATTGGGTCTTTTTGAATTTGTACTTTGCAATTCCTAAACATGCAGAATCTTTTCAGCAATGCCTTTCCCAAACAAATGCTTCCCATATGGGTTGGATTTTCATAACAAGCATGGCTGATTCCTGACTGGCATTTCTGTCAGCTGCACCTCAGATCTTTTGAAGGACATCATTTCAGGACAGGTCTGCTGCTGACACAGTGTTCTGATCATTGCTTTGAAAAATCTTTCTCTACCATAAGTTCTATATTAAAAATCTATTCATGCTGTTATTTGTGTACAGAGAGGGTTTAAAAATACTGGATTGAAGCATTTATTAAAATAGCTGACATTTATGACTAATGTGCTTGTTTTGTTTTGGTAGAAAGCAATTAAAGCTACGATGGGACTAGACTACAGCCCTCCTGAAAACAGCAGCAACTGCACCACAGACAGCAAGATGAATCAAGTTGTCTTTCCTTTGTTATATACTATTATCTTCTTTATTGGCATAATCATGAATAGCCTGGCCATGGGAGTTTTTTTCCAGATCCCCAGCAAATCAAATTTCATTGTCTTTCTCAAGAACATAGTGATTTCTGATATCCTGATGGTATTAACGTTTCCATTCAAAATTCTCAGTGATGCAAAACTGATTTCCTGGAAATTAAGAGGGTTTGTTTGCAAGGTAACTCAAGTCATATTTTACTTCACCATGTACCTCAGCATTATTTTTTTTGGACTTATAACGATTGATCGATATCTGAAGACTGTCAAACCTTTCAAATCATCAAGAATTAACAAAGCACCAGCAGCTAAGGTTTTGTCTATAATTATCTGGTTTTTCATGTTTTCTGTTTCCGTCCCAAACATGATTTTGACAGACAAGAAGCCAACATATGAGAATGTGAAGAAATGTGCTGATTTAAAATCTTCCATAGGACTACTATGGCATGAAATTGTTACATATATTTGCCAATTTATCTTCTGGATTAATTTTGTTATCATAGTTGTTTGCTACATACTCATTAGCCAGGAACTGTACAACTCCTACAAAAGGACTAGACGTTTGGGAAAAGCAAACAAGAAGACTGTGAATATCAAGATTTTCATAATTATTGGTGTGTTTTTTGTCTGCTTTGTTCCTTTCCATTTTGCTAGAATTCCTTACACTCTGAGCCAAACCAGAGATGTTTTTCAGTGTTCAACCCAGAATATTTTGTTTTACATAAAAGAGACCACTTTGTGGTTGACTTCCTTGAATGCATGCTTAGACCCATTCATTTATTTTGCCCTCTGCAAATCATTTAAAAAGTCTCTTTTAAATAATTTGCATAGATGTTTAAGGAGAACAAGAGAGGATCATAGTAGAGAAACTACAGATGAAGAGACACCAATGTAGATAAACAAGAAACCTAGCCAAATATAGTTTGTATCACTCTGATGCAAGCTATATCTTCTAATAGAAATTTATCATTCTTAGTTTTACAGAAATCAGGAATCACATATAGTCCATAATACTAATAACCAGCTACAGATTATCACTGCTGCATTTTCTTTTAATATCATAGCTACAAAGATTTATTCACACTTAGAAAAAATTAATTGGACAGTAGCAAAATTTATGTACACTTAAAGAACAAGGTTCTTTAGAGGAAGCAGGGAGCACTAAGTATACAAAGAATGAAAGATTATTAAGAGGTTCGGTTATAGTGATAAGTAGCCACCATTCACAAATCCTATAGACTTAGAAAGAAAAAGGTGTTTCAAAATCTTCAACCCAGAAATTGCTATTAGTAATTTTTTACTAACATCTTGTTAAGGTCTAATTCCCAGATATTCTAATAATCAACATCTTCAACTCCCTTTCCCTTCATAAAGGCAAAACTATTTATGCATCAATAAATGTATACATATTTTTTTTGTTTCTGGATTGATTAGAAGTCTGCCTTCCTTGGATTACTTATGTAAACTAACCATTTTAATATATTAATTGTAATATATTACTTGGTAGCTTATTCAGTTAATAAAACTAAATAACACTGGCAATTATTTATTATAAATCATTTCCCCCCAAATTGTGGAAAAGAGGCACCTAGTTTTGTTTATAACAATCTAGTACCACAAGTATTTAAGAACACAGGATAAGCAGTACTATACGCATTACTTTATAAGTAGTACATTATAAGGTTATATTATTATTTTTACTTTAGAATAAGATCTTATTTGCTGCATATTAGTGACTGATATGAACTGTACCATGAAATCTATTATATTTAGTGACCACATTGATTTTTTTTCTGGACTTTATATCAATAAACATCTTATAAATCACTGTTTGAGTGCTTTCAAAAAATAATTTAAGAAATAAAATAATGTCCTATATAAATTATTTTTGATAAATGATGTAATATTTGGGGGGGGGGGGAACTGCATAGCAGAAAATATGTCCTTGAAAGAAAGAAAAAATCTCTGCTTACTAAGTCTTTTTTTTCTAAATTGCTTTCTTAAACTGAATAAATGTCTTCATGCTCATCAATTTATATTTTTTCAATATATAAATTAATTATAATTCTGGTATGGATGTCATGGACAAAGCGCAAACTTAGGGGGTTTTTGTCCAAATTTTTAATTCGTCTTTAAAGGGGTCCCAGGGTGGGGGGAGGGCCTAATCAGTCAGTAGGGGATCTGGGCATAGGGCCGACCAACAAAATTAGGAGTAAGATTAAGGATTGGTCTAACGAGGAGGGAAGGGGAGGGGGTGTTCCTGCGGAGGGATTTCCCATCCATACGGTCCTAGGGAAGGGTAGGGGCGGTGGGAGACAGGGTGTCCATCTGAAGTTGGGGGATCGTGGCCGCTGGTTACAAGTGGTCGCTTGCCCCAACCCCCTGTGCTCCCCTCGGGGACTAGGTGGTCAAGGTTTACAGAGCCGCGGCCCCAGGCTGATGCTCTGCAACGCCAGGTCCGTGGTAAATAAAGCCCCCCTCATAAATGACCTAGCATCAGAGGGGGACCCGGACCTGGTGGGAATTACGGAAACCTGGTTGGGGCCCGAGGGGGGTTTACCTCTCGTGGAAATGTGCCCACCGGGGTACCGAGCATTTCATCAGCCTCGGGCCCTAGGCAGGGGTGGAGGAGTGGCGATTATCATTAAGGAGAATCTAGAGCCGAGGAGGATCACTGTACCTCAGACTACCGGCTGTGAATCCCTCTTTGTGAAATGGGGCCTAGGGAGGCAGTTGGGCTTGTTGATTATATACCTGGCTCCCCGCTATGTAACAACAGCCCTGCCCGAGCTACTCGAGTTGGTCGCCGGGGTGGTAGTGGAGACCCCCAGACTTCTAGTCATGGGGGACTTTACCATCGGCGGGCGAGGCATTGGAGGCAGCTCGGGAGTTCGTGGCTTCCATGACGGCCATGGACCTGACCCAATTAGTTCAGGCCCCCACTCACGATGGAGGACACACGCTGGATCTTATTTTCGTCTCTGGCCAGTGGAGAAGTGATCTTGGAACCGGGGACTTAGTCATCTCACCCTTGTCATGGACAGATCACTCTCTCCTTCGGCTGGACTTTCCAATCGCCTCATCTCACCGCAGGGAGGCGGAGCCAGAGACACCCAGATGGTTCCGCCCCAGGCACCTGATGGACCCTGAAAAGTTCCAGAAGGAGCTTGGGCCAATACCTGTATCCTTTTTTTTTTATATTGAAAAAGTTTTATTGGTTTTACATTTTTTAACAGGATAGGGTAATGGTTACAAAGAAATTTTGAGAGCATTCACGTTAGAGTCGTCGGACCTTCCGAGACCTCAAAATACACAATAAAAAAGTTAACATAGAAACATTTTCCATACCACTACAAGATGAAAGCAAGTACATTTACCTAAATTCTCCGTTCCATGCTGTCAGACATTTACAAAAAGTCCAGATAGAAATATTATGCAAAATTGTTCAAGAAAAATCAAGGCAAAGTTATTTTTTTGATCTAAGTCTTTTGGCTATTGTATCTTATTTCTCTCCTCCCTGGCCCCCCGTAGGCGGGGCCGTGGCCCCCTCCGTCCCCCCTGGATCTTCCCCCAGGACAGAGGAATATTTTTTAAGAAAGGCTTCCGCCTCAGCAACTGTTTTAATCCTCACTCTTCCTCCTTCCCAGAACACCAGCATCCCTTCAGGTGTCATCCACTTGAACCAAATCCCGTGATCAAACAAGGTTTTAGACAAGAAGGAAAAATTCCTTCTTGCATCTCTAATTTTTCTAGGGATCTGCTTCAAGATAGTGACCGTTTTTTGTTGGTGAGTTAGAGGTTTCTCTCTCTGCGCTTTCAGGATTTCCTCTCTGGTTGACCTTCTAACAAATTTCACATGTATCTCTCTAGGCACTTCATTTATCCTGGCATATGCAGAATTAATTCTATAGGCTAGGTCAATGTCCCCCCTGATCTCATCCTTAGGTTTATGTAAATAGTCTGCTAAAATTGTACTCATAAGATCAGGCAGGCATTCACCAGATTCCTCAAGAACATTCTGAAATCTCAAAAAATATGTCATTCTTTCCATATCTATCCTAGACACATGCCCATTTATTTCCCCCACCTCATTAGAAACATTTTTAATCTCTCCCTTAGCCCCCTCCAACCCCCCTTCCAGTTCTTCATTCTTCTGTGTGTTCTCCAACACTTGCTTCCGGGTATCCAGTAGCTCCTTCTTGAAGGTAATATTTTCAGCCCTCTGGGCCTTTATTTCTGATATCAAAGTTTGCATAGAGGTTTCAAGAGAAGCCATCCTTTGTTCCAAATTTACAAGTGCTGCTTCTTGTGCCATGGTTAAAAGTTAGAGTCACTGCCACCAAGATGGCGTTTTCCGGGTGGGGCTGGTGGGGCAAATCAGGAGCTCAGTTCAGTTCAGGGCTGTGAAGTTGCAAACAATTCAGAAACCAAAAGAGACACAGTTTCCCAGGTCAGCAAATAGTAATAACGAAGGTATACCAGAGAAGAAATCACAAATCCATCAAAAGAATTTTTTTTTCAAAAATCCAGAGAGAGTCCTGCTTTCAAAGAGACGCTGGAAATTTTCCTTAGTTGAAATAGTCAGGCAGGGACAAAGAAAAGCCACTTCCACCGCCCATCTCAGAGCCAGAGGGAGAGAGTAGCAAAATAAGAATTTTTTAACCAGCCAGGCCTAGAAACAATGTTGCAAAGAATCGCATTCCACTTTCCCTTGTTAAAGACCGTCCGGAGTGAAAGTTTCCACTTTCTCTTTGCAGAGAAGCCATTTTAACGTGCCGCTTAAATCCGAGGGGTTTTTTTTTAGAAATAAACACCCCCCTCCCAGTCCGTTCAGCCTGGCTGGCAGCAAGGAAAAAAAAGGTGTTCTTTTAAACTCACTCTCCCTCGCAGCTGAAGCCTCGGTGATCCGCCCGGTCTCTCCGTTCAGCCCTCTCCATTAAAGCGAATGGCGCCGACAGCCGTTGGCGAAGGAAAAAACCCCCGCAGCATGTTCCTCTCCACCTAGGTCGCAGAGAGGAGCGCTCTCCCCACCGCCGTGACGAGGGACGCTCCCTCTGAGCCGACCCTACGGGAAACCTCCGGTAACCGGAGAGTTTCGCCCCCGTGGGGGGGCAGAAAAGGCAACAAAGCGGCGAGCGAGCCCTAGGCTCGCCCGTCGCCGCTGGAGCCGGATACCGGAATACCTGTATCCTTGACTCGTGCCGTGGCTGAGGACCTAGTGGCAGCATGGTATAGTACGGCCGCGGGGGCCTTAGACCGCGTCGCGCCTTTGCGGCCTCTCACGCGGCGTCATCCCACCCGGGCTCCTTGGTTTTCTAAGGAGCTGAGGGAGATGAAATGCCGCAAGAAATGCCTAGAGAGTAGGTGGAGATCCTCTCGATCTGAATCTGATCGAACACTGGTAAGAGCCCATTTGAGGACTTACTTAGTGGCAATGAGGGTGGCCAAACACAAGTATTGAAGACCCCCAGGTTGAGACTGCCATGGTAGCGGCGAAGACGGCGGCGGTGGCAACGGCGGCGGCGGTGGGAGCGCCGGATGCGTTGTGGAGGCCTGGAGGGCCGGGAGGGCCAGGCAGGCCTGGAGGGCTGCCGTAGGCACGGAGGTGGCATGGGGCGGTGAGAGCGCCGGAGCGGGGTCCAGGGACGCATTGGCGATGGAGGCGGCGGTGAGAGCGCCGGAAAGAGCGCCGGAGTTGGAGGTTGGTGTCCTGGTACCCTGGGTATGGCTGCCAATGGCGGTGAGAGCGCCGGGACAAGGAATGGCGGGGACTGCGGCGGTGATGGCGGTGGGAGCGCCAGAACGGATGCCGTTTGCCCTCGGCGTCCTTGCATTTTTAAGACTTGATATGTCTAAGATAAGATCTGGAAAGCAGCCTTAAGAAGAAGGAGAAGATCTCTTCGGCCTATGGATATTTTACATTTTATATTTAAGACCTTTAAGACCTTGTAACCCTCTAGAAGAGAAGAGAAGATCTACGGAGCGACAGCCGGACTAAACCGCTCACTGATGCACTTTTAAAACTCTGATTGTATATATATTTTTAATTATTTATTAATATATGTATCATATTTTACATCTGGAATTGCGGCCAAACAATGCCTTTTAAAATCTTAGGACCCATGCTTTTATTTATGTATTTACATCATTGATTGTATATTTATAAATAATTATCTATTTATATTTAATTATTTATTAATACCAACATTACCATGTACTCGAAGCTAGACTTGCTACGACTGCGAGAGGCCCCGCTCTCGCAGGTTTGGCCCTCCGTTCTAACGAGGGCCCGCCTTGATGAGGGATTTATTGATCCGGAGAGGTGGAAGAAACGTGGTCTTAGGGGTTTTTTAAGTCGTAGGTTGTTGTCTATTTTAGGGGGTACCAGGGAGGGGGGTGGGTATTATAGACAGGTAGAGACAAAGGGAGAAAGAGAGGGCCAGGCCAGCAGGCGACGGAGGGAGGTGGACGTTGCCGTTAGTAGGGGGGAATTAAGAGTCGTCCCGGTGGAGGGCATACCTATCAATAGGGTCGTGGGGAAAGTCAGGTCTGAGGGGAGACAAGTTCCATCCTCCCGGTTGAGGGCACATGGCCGTTGGTTGCAAACGGTCAGGTGCCACAACCCCTGCAGGCTAGGTGGTCAGGGAGTACAGAGCCAGGGCCTGCGGCTGATGTTTTGCAATGCCAGGTCCATTGTCAACAAAGCCCCCCTCATCCATGACCTTGTGTCAGAGGGGGAGCCGGACCTGGTAGGAATTGCGGAGACCTGGTTGGGCCACGAGGGAGGACTTCCCCTCGTTGAAATGTGCCCACCAGGTTACCGCGCTTTTCATCAGCCCCGGGCCCTAGGCAGGGGTGGTGGGGTAGCGGTTGTCATTAGGGAAGGTCTTGAGCCGAGAGAGACCATTGTGCCACAGACCACCGGTTGTGAGTCCCTCTGTGTGAAGTGGGGCCTAGGGAGGCAGTTGGGCTTGCTGGTTGTATACCTGGCTCCCCGCTATGTAGCAGCAGCCCTGCCCGAGCTCCTCGAGGTGATCACTACGATGGCAGTTGAGACCCCCAGACTTTTAGTCATGGGGGACTTTAACCTGCCATCGGTGGGCGAATCATCCGAGGTAGCTCGGGAGTTCATGGCTTCCATGACGGCCATGGACCTGACCCAATTAATTCAAGGCCCCACCCACGAGGGTGGACACACACCGGATCTCATCTTTGTCTCAGGCCAATGGAAGAGTGATCTGGGTACAGGGGATATAGTTATCACACCCTTGTCATGGTCAGACCACTCACTTCTCCGGCTCGACTTTCCAACCGCCACTCCCCACCACGGGGAGGCGGAACCTGAGTCATCTATCTGGTTCTGCCCCAGGCGCCTGATGGACCCTGATGGGTTCCAGGCGGCGCTTGGGCCACTTCCTGGACCCCTGACCCGCACCCCGATGGAGGACCTCATGGCCGCATGGAATACTGCGACCACGGGAGCCTTGGATCGGGTCGCGCCCTTGCGGCCTCTCTTGCGGCGGCGAGTTACCCTGGCTCCTTGGTTTACCGAGGAGCTAAGGGGGATGAAACGCCACAAGAGATGCCTAGAGAGAAGATGGAGGTCTACTCGATCTGAATCTGACCGGACACAGGTAAGAGCCCATTTACGGACTTACATTGTGGCGCTGAGAGTGGCCAAACGTCATCATTGTGCCACTCTCATAGCATCCGCAGAAAACCACCCTGCCACCCTGTTTAGGGTGACCCGCTCCCTCCTTCAACAGAGGGTGCGGGAAGCCCCGCTACAGGGTAGAGCAGAGGAATTTGGGATTTTTCTGCAGGAGAAAATCGCTCAGATACAGAACGAGCTAGCCCCCATTGATGGTCCAGTGGGATGCCACGAGACAGATCTTGTTTGGGAGGAGTTTGACTCCGTTGCTTCCGAGGATATGGACAGGTTACGTGGGCGACTGCGAGCCACCACGTTTATTGGACCCGTGTCCCTCCTGGCTTGTACTGGCATCCGAGGAGGTGACACGAGGCTGGCTCCAAGAGGTTGTCAACGCATCCTTAAGTGAGGGTTCCTTGCCTGCTTCCCTAAAAGAGGCTATGGTGAGGCCCCTCCTTAAGAAGCCCTCTTTGGATCCAGCTTTATTAACCAACTATCGTCCAGTCTCCAACCTTCCCTTCTTGGCGAAGGTTGTTGAGAGTGTGGTGGCACAACAGTTTCCCCGTCACCTGGAGGAAGTTGATTATCTAGACCCGCACCAGTCCGGCTTTCGGCCCGGGCATAGCACCGAGACGGCATTGGTCGCGTTGGTCGATGATCTCTGGAGGGCCAGAGATGGGGGTTGTTCCTCCATTCTGGTCCTATTAGACCTCTCGGCGGCTTTTGATACCATCGACCATGGTATCCTATTGCATCGGCTGGGGGGGATGGGGGGGGAGGCACCGTTTTACGGTAGTTCTCCTCCTACCTCTCTGGCCGATCGCAATTTGTGTTGACAGGAGAGCAGAGGTCGACCTCGAGACCCCTCACATGTGGGGTGCCTCAGGGGTCGGTCCTCTCGCCTCTCCTGTTTAACACATATATGAAGCCGCTGGGTAAGATCATCCGTGGTTTTGGGGTAGAGTACCATCTCTACGCTGATGACACTCAGCTGTATATATCTACCCCAAACCACCCCAACGATGCCGTAGCGGTGATGTGCCAGTGCCTGGAAGCCGTACGGGTCTGGATGGGAAGAAACGGACTCAAGCTCAACCCGACCAAGACCGAGTGGCTGTGGTTTCCGGCTGCCCGATTCAACCAGCTGATTCCATCGCTGGCCATTGGGGGCGAACATCTTGCCCCAGTGGATGGGGCGCGCAACTTGGGTGTCCTCCTGGATGCCCGGCTGTCCATGGAAGATCAAGTGACAGCCTTGGCCAGGAGGGCGTTCTACCAGGTTCGCCTGGTTCGCCAGTTGCGCCCCCTATTGGATCGGGACGCCCTTCGCACAGTCACTCATGCTCTCGTGACATCCCGACTGGACTATTGTAACTCTCTCTACATGGGGCTCCCCTTGAGATGCACTCGGAGACTTCAGCTAGTCCAGAATGCAGCCGCGCGAGCAATTATGGGAACCTTAAGGTTTACCCATGTAACACCGCTCTTGCGCGAGCTGCACTGGCTACCTGTCGTCTTCCGGGTGCGCTTCAAGGTTTTAGTTATCATCTTCAAAGCGCTCCATGGCTCGGGACCTAGCTATTTGCAGGATCGGATCCTGCCTCATACATCCACACGGCCAATTCGCTCCCACAGAGAGGGACTTCTCCGGATGCCGTCCACTAGACTTTGTCAGCGGGCGACACCCAGGGGAAGGGCTCTCTCTGTGGCGGGCCCAGCCCTCTGGAACGACCTTCCCCCCGACATTAGAACAACTACGGACCTCCGCTCCTTCCGTCTAAAACTAAAAACATATCTGTTCTGCTTGGCCGGCCTAGGGTAGTCTCTCGTCTATGGGATTGTTAATAATTTTAGATAGGGATTTTAGTATTTTAATTGGTAATTTTTAGCGCAGGGATATATTTAATTTGTTTTTATCATGTGTATGTGTATTTATTGTTTTATTCGCCCTGTGCACCGCTCCGAGTCCCTTTGCGGAGAGGGAGCGGTCAACAAATTAAATTATTGATATTGATTGATTGAACCGCCCGGCGGCCCTGTTTGGGGTGACCCGCTCCCTCCGTCAACAGAGGCTGCGAGAGTCCTCCTTGCAGGGCCGAGCCGAGGAATTTGGAGAATATCTGCAGGATAAAATCACTCAGATTCGGAGCGAGTTGCCCTCCACAGATAGTGGTCCGGTGGAAGTATCCGATGCAGGCCTTGAGACTATTTTATGGGAAGACTTTGACTTTGTTACTGCCAAGGACATGGACAGGTTGGCGAGGAGACTAAAGGCCACCACATGTTTATTAGACCCTTGTCCCTCCTGGCTTGTACTGGCATCCTGGGAGGAGACACGAGGCTGGCTCCAGGCCATTGTGAATGCTTCTCTGCATGAAGGGTCTTTACCTACCATCTTGAAAGAGGCGGTGTTGAGACCCTTCCTCAAAAAGCCTTCAGCATTATTGGCTAATTATCGTCCGGTCTCCAACCTTCACTTTCTTGCGAAGGTTGCAGAGAGTGTGGTTGCACAACAGTTTCCTCGTCACCTGGAGGAAACTGATTATCTAGACCCGCGCCAGTCCGGCTTTCGGCCCGGTCATAGCACCGAGACGGCATTGGTCGCATTGGTAGATGATCTCTGGAGGGCCCGGGATAGGGGTTGTTCCTCTATCCTGGTCTTGTTAGATCTCTCAGCGGCTTTTGATACCATCGACCATGATATCCTTTTGCACCGACTAGAGGGGTTGGGGGTGGGTGGCACCGTTTTGCGGTGGTTCTCCTCCTTCCTCTCTGATCGGTCACAATATGTGTTGATGGGGGGGCAGAGGACGACTTCTAGGCCCCTCGCATATGGGGTACTGCAGGGGTCGGTCCTCTCGCTACTCCTATTCAACACGTATATGAAGCCGCTGGGTGAGATCATCCGTGGTTTGGGGGTAGAATACCATCTGTATGCTGATGATACCCAGTTGTACATCTCTATCCCAGGCCACCCCAACGATGCCGTTGAGGTGATGTCCCAGTGTTTAGACGCCGTACAGATCTGGATGGGCAGTAACAAACTCAAACTCAACCCGTCCAAGACCGAGTGGTTGTGGTTCCCGGCTTCCCGGTTTAGCCAGTTGACACCATCGCTGGCCATGGGGAATGAAAATTTGGCCCCCGTGGATAGAGTGCGCAATTTAGGAGTCCTGGATTCCCGGTTGTCCCTTGAGGATCAGGTGGCGGCCGTGGCCAGGGGGGCATTTTACCAGGTTCGCCTGGTCCATCAATTGCGCCCCTTACTGGACCGGGATGCCCTTCGCACAGTCACTCAAGCACTCGTGACTTCTCGTCTGGACTACTGCAACGCTCTCTACATGGGGCTCCCCTTGAGATGCACTCAGAGGTTGCAGTTGGTCCAGAATGCGGCAGCGCGGGTGATCATGGGAATCTCAAGACATTCCCACAAAACACCACTCCTGCGCGAGCTGCACTGGCTACCTGTGACCTACCGGGTGCGTTACAAGGTTTTGATGACCATATTCAAGGTGCTCCATGGCACGGGGCCTAGCTACCTTCGAGACCGTCTTCTGCCCCATACATCCCTTCAACCGACTCGCTCCCAGGGAGAGGGTCTTCTCCGGGTGCCGTCGACCGGACAATGCCGGTTGGCGGCTCCCAGGGGAAGGGCCTTCTCTGTGGTGGGCCCTACCCTCTGGAATGGCCTATCTTCCAACCTCCGTTCCATCACAGACCTCCGCTTGTTTCGCCGGCACCTAAAAACTTATTATTTTCATCTGGCCGGCCTAGCATGATCTACTCCACACCCATTATTTTATAACAAATCAAAACTGTAATTTGGGTTTTAAATTTAAACTTATTTTAAGTTAAGCAGGATATTGATTTAATTTCGTTATTATTTAATAATATTTTATATTTATGTATAATTGATTTTAAATCTCTGTTCGCCGCCCCGAGTCCCTTTATGGTGAGATGGGTGCGGGTTATAAATGTGAAAAATAAATAAATAAATAAATGTAACACACAATATAAAACTGAATTTTACTGAGATGAAAATGGTAATCAATTGCTAACTAATTACTAAAAAAAATCCTGTAGCAAATTATAAGGAAGACAATAAAGGCAAACCACAATTGCAAAAGTCACAAACACCAAATCTCAATCACAATATGAAGCTGATTTAGAAATCTTGCACAATATGTTTGTATCATTGGCAATTATTTCATCAAATTCACAAATTACTAGGGAACAGTTTTAACCATTGTTTTGCTTAAAGAAATTGCTGTGTAGATAATTGTAGAGAAATTAGGGAATTAAATAAATGGGAAATAAAAGCAGTTTTATTTTGTGGTTTTTATATTAAAAAAAAAATCCACAAAGAAATAAGACACAAGTGGAACTAATTAAAAAACAGTTATGAAAATCTAATCACAACATGATAGATGTCAACATTTGAAACTTGATGTCATCTAAGCAGTCCTTCTAACTCTTGTTGTAATCCACCTGATTTGAATAGAAATATTGATATAAACAAATATCTGGACAAGTTCATTTAGGGTGAAACTTACTGCAAGGAAACAGTAGTTGTTTTGTAACCTGCATTATAATATCTATTGCTTGATCTGTAAGCACTGTAATTCCTATTTCATTGAATAATATGCAAAGAAACATTATAGTTTTATTTTTATCAAGAAGAAACGGAAATGCAAAAGTGTAAATTAAAAAAAGACATTTGTAGAATTAGGCTACATTTAATACCTTCCTTCTTAGTAAATTCTTCAAAAATCCTAATGAACATAACTAAGTCATACACTAAAGATCATCATGCCAGACATTTGTATCAATAGTGCTGTTTAGTCTAAATATTGTATCCAATTTTCTTTTATTGTTGTTGTTGGATGGGGGTTGTCTTCACTATCTGCTTTAATTTGGCCATACTTTCTTTCATCTGCTCCACAATGACTTACAAATTTAAAAATCTCATAAAAATACAGTGGTACTCAACTGCTTTGAAACTCATTGAATTTGTTACTTGTTAATTTGTTAATTTTGTCCTTTTACTCATCATTTGTTTGGTACTCAATGCACAAGGTAGAACTTGCAAGTGCTAGTTGGCTTGTGACTCACTACCATAATCCATATGGGGAAAAGTTGTTTGGTACCCATCACTTTTGGTACTCATTACCTTCTGGAACCAATGGTGAGTACCGAGGTACAGTGTACAGAAAAATACACTTTTGGTAAGGAGTTAAGAAACCAGGATAACATGAACATACACTAAAAGCACATACAATGGATGGTATTGGGAAAAATTATGTTGCTTTGGGTAAAATTCTCTCAAGAACTTTCAAATAGACTGATGTAATTGAAAATGTTCTTCTGCCATCACTACTTCTCTTTCTTTAGAGACACAGAATAGGACTTTCACTTTCTGGAACTAGTCAATGTTATTTTGTAAATAACATCAATTGGAGGTATTCTGATAGAAAAAATTGTTATCTTCTGTCATGCAAAATAAGAATCTTCGTACAGAACTAAAAATATAAAGGCAGGCAGAAAAGGATACAAAGAAAATAAGGTCTCTCTGTGCACATTAGCCATTACAACTTTATGGAACACAAACTGCCATTCAATATCCAATGTTCTACAAACTTCTTACTTTATTTATAAATCTCAAAATTACCAATTAAAAATAATCATTGAAAAAAACACAGAGACATACACATACATTCAATATTACACTGCCATTTTTTCTTATTTCTGTATTTCCTGGCCATGTTATCATTTTTTCCCCAGCATTCTTTTCTTGGCTGTTGGGTTTAGCCAAACTCAATTCCATATTTCATGCAATCCGTGCTTCTTTTTATGTAGATAGAAGAGCTTCATATTGAGTAAAATACCTCCAAATATGTGGTATGTGAATATTTTTCTTGAGATTTGTAGCATTTGATCCAAATAGGGGGAAGTGGAGAGGATGTTTGAGAGAGAGAGAAGCCACACTTGTGAAAAATGAGGAACAAACCTGAAGCAAAACTGCTTACAAAACTGAAGTTTTTCTCTTCTACATTTCCAAGTCTAACGTCAGTCCAGTTCTTCTTCGCAGAGAGGTAAGCAATTTTATTCTGGCCTTATGGATCATTAATATCATTATTATTATCAAGCTACAGAGAAAAATACCTAAAATTATACAAAATTTAAAAGAATTTTCAAATGTATTTTTCCATATGAAATATTTTATTAATTTTAGCCATTTTACTTACTTGGGATGGGATATAACATCTCTTGTGAGATTTTCAGTTGACAAAATACTCATAGGTTGCTAGTCAGTGCATATGTGGAATACTTCTGCATACAATTCAGTAAGATTTCAAGGAAAGGCTTTTCTTATAATTTGTACAAAATCAGGATTGGTTAGCTAAATCATATGTATTATTTATTCTTATTTAACTTCTTTGGGAAATTGTGGGGAATTTATAGTGTTCTCTGTTCACTTACGGTTACATCCCATTGGATAGGTTAGGAAGAGAGGATATGGAAGGGAAAAAAGAATGTGACAATTTTAAGGCCACCCAAGTTATCAATAGCTGCGCTCCAAAGAAGCCATCTGGTCTGAAGCACAGAACAGAATCTTTTGTCTTTTTATGAAAGGAGGAAGTTTCTTAAAGTACATCTTATGTCATACTTGGAACTCAGTAAAAATTCAAAAGTCAGTAATAAAAAAACAATACTGAGCTATCTAAACTGACCAATTTAATGATCTAATTTATTGTTCAAACAATACAAATTAGTTGATACAAACTCAACTAATCCAAGGACTTCAATCCCACTGACTTTCCACAGAGAAAAATGCTGCTGTTTATAAAAGACTATATAGCCAGATGTGAAAGAGAAATTACATTCACCATTTAATAAATTAACCTATTTTTTGACTCGCATACATGAATATATGAACATGAACTAATTGTAAAGGCTGGGTTCCCATAACACACTAATCCATAGGAAAACTACCCAAATTTTTAACCAACAACTGTATCCTGTCATACACATAACACACTACATGAACGCAGCACAGTGTTCTTCAGGAGGCTACTGTTTAGAGAAAAGGCACATATGGATTGCTTTTCCAGCAATCTTTGAACCTTCTCAGGATGACATTTACAAATATGTACAACAAAATCTCAGCAATCCCTTATAAAGAAGAAAAAATTGCATTCAGAAGCGCAATGGGATTATTTTATTGCTTTCATTTTGCTGGCTCTCCCTGAACTTCTCAGTGTATATTTAATATTTATATTCATATCACAAATGCATGTCTGTATTATTATTTTTTTGTGGGTGGGGAGTAACTATGGGTTAAGAAATATGGCAAACACATTTTTCTTCTTCCCATTTGACATTTGTGTAACATTAGCAGCTGTCCAAATGTATGCATGCAGTTTCCATCCTGTCTTTTGTTAAAAGTAAATTCATTAAGTCGGATTACCACAATTTCCACCAAAACCTTTGGCTTTTTAACTTCCTTTTCCAGGAAACAAAAACAGCCAAACAGAATGTGCAGCCAGTTCATTTCTTCAGCCAAACTGCTGGCTCTGAGCTTTAAGCAGTTTTCCAGCTCGGAGGTCTACCTAATTGGAAGAATATCTCTTTCCACAAGTATTTAACCTAAACTCCAGGATTTTCTTGTGCACCTTTTTTTTTCAAGGTCTCTGCCAAATGAAACCCAGCAGATAACCAGTGAAAAAGGCCTTTCCAGCATTACTTTTTATCCTTTTTTAAACTGGTGAGTAATTTTTTAATTATTATTTTTGTATGTTAAATAATCTATTTTCTATTCCTGGAGCTGAATGTATATGGTAATCTATAAACAACATTCGTCAAAGAAATAATGTAATTGCTTTGCTTTCTATGGTTCTGGAATATCTGTAGGGAAAAAAACCCCTCAGATCATTTTTCCCATGGGATCAAATTCACCGATCCTCCTATTTTGTACCAAAGTGTAGAACCAGGTTCAGACAATTCTTAGCCACATAGAAAACTAAACCTCTGTTTTGATATGAAAAATCCCAAATGATGCAATATTATGTATGCTATCAAAATGTATGTATTGTTCCAGGGAATCCAAAATGGTTCTATTTTGTTGTAAAGTCTAGGTGCTTTCCAGTCTTCTTACTTTTGTACTTTTAAAAAAAAAAAGTAAAACCTTCACGCATACTTACTTTCTATAAATATTATTATTTTCCCTAGATTCCTGCTTAAACCATGAATGGAAGTATTAACGCTTCTAACTGGACATCTGCCTCTGGGCAATGCCCTCGAGATACCAGGACATCTCATGTTGTATTTCCAATTTTGTACAGCATTCTTTTCCTAGTGGGATTTCTACTGAACAGCGTGGCTGCAGTTGCTTTTTTCCAGATTCCAACCACTTCAAGTTTCATTGTGTATCTTAAGAACACCGTGGTCTCCGATTCTATCATGACTCTCATGCTACCTTTCAAGATTCTAACAGACTCAGAAATAGGATTCTGGCAACTTAAAGCATTTGTTTGCCGTTTTTCAGCTGTAATATTTTACCAGACCATGTACATAAGTATTGTGCTGCTTGGACTTATTTCCTTAGATAGGTTTCTCAAGATCATTCAGCCGTTTGGGAAGTTCTGGTTGCACAAGATCACTTCAGCTAGAGTGGTTTCCTGGTCCGTCTGGCTCTTCTTCATCACCATCTCCTTGCCCAATGTGATTTTGACAGACCGTGAGGCTACATCTCTCCCAGTGAGGAAGTGTGCTTCATTGAAAAGTGACTTGGGACTGAAATGGCATGAAGCTGTCAATTACATCTGTCAAATCGTTTTCTATACTGTGCTGATTTTGATGCTTCTGTTTTATGTAATTATTGCTAAAAAGATTTATAGCTCTTATAAAAAAACCAAGATAGCAGAGTGTAAAATTAAACAAAGAGCCAAAAGCAAGGTGTTTATCATTGTAGCTGTATTTTTCATCTGTTTTGCCCCTTATCATTTTGTTCGGGTACCTTATACTCTTAGCCAAAGTGGCCAGAGTATGAGTTGTGCTAAACAGAATCAATTATACATAGCCAAAGAAAGCACTCTCTGGTTAGCTACTGCAAATATATGTATGGATCCATTAATATATGTGTTCTTATGCCGGAAATTTATAGAAAAAGCGTTTTGTTCTAAATTACAAAAATCCAGGTATACAATTCAAGAAAGTACAACCCTGGCATTGGATACTGGAATATCTACATAGATGTTCTATTTTTAAAAAGTGTACCAAACTCTTTTTAAATGCCAATTGCAGGTTATTAATAGAAAACAATTAAATAACATTCCTCTATGCTTGGCTAATACATAATTGTATCTCAGTTACTTGAGTTGTATATTTTCTTATGTGGGGAAATCGAACTATGCTTGTTATCTGCAGGTATTTCAGAAGGAAGATCACAGTGCTGTTATCACAGTACATTTCTTTGAGAATTGTTTTTTTAACTGTAAAACAGAGACGAGCTTTGTTTAGTACAATACTTTGCTCCACAACAGAGTACAGAACTGTACTCCAAAAGCTTTGGCTTTAGATGTCAAATTCAATTTCATTGAGGGCATATCAGGGTCGTGTTTGACCTCAGGAGGTCAGACAGGGCATGGTCAGGGTGGGAATGGCCTGCTCAGCATCACTTGTGTCAAGGGAACCGGGGAGGCCCGAGTATTTGCCAGAGAAAACGGGCTCCGGAGCTCCATTTTTGGCTGCAATAGCCTCCTGCAACCCTTTGCCAGCGAAAGCAGACCTCGGTAGAGCCTCCTGGGGTCTGTTTTCACTGGCAGAGGCACCATGGGCCTTTACTGTTTCCAGGGTGGCCGCATGGGCCAGATCTAAGCCCCCCCCCCCCGAGCCAGATCTGGCCCCCGGGCCTTGAGTTTGACACCCCTGCTTTAGACTGTGTCCTCTCTTTAACCATTTTGGTTACTATCAATTCATTCATATTAAATGATATTTTGAGTGGGATTTTTTTTTAATGTAATCATTTGGGTAGCAGATAAATATTTCAGTATTCTCTCAAACTTTAAAAAAAAATTGTCCTACTATTTTGTATTAGTACATATTTCACACATCTTATGATATTATGGAAACCAGCTAGAGAATGGTGTTTTTGAGTGAACTAAATAAATGTTGGAAATATATACATATTCTGATTCTTCTCAATTCTATTTTGGAAACAATCGGTATGTATTTCTATTGCCCAAGATGTGCCTGATTGGTAATATTGCATTTCCAAAATGGTTATGATTTTAATCTTTAACGTTGCATTGAATTTGATCCATAAAAGGTTATCTTTACCCATACCAACAAGTCCCAATGTTATTTTTCTTGAGAGAATATCTTTTGACTTCCTATAAACATTCCTGGCCCTTAAGGTTATGCATACAACATGAGGGGTGTTTTTTTTTAATAACCACCCTCCAATTTTGGATGAGTTTCCACTGGATCTTTGTAAAGTTCTTTTCTCCCTTCCCTTGAAAAAAAAATTGTCCTTCCTTGAATAGTATTTTTGGGTGGTTGCTTTTAGTTGTCATCATTCCTCTTTATTATCTTAACTGATTTTATCTGTTTTATTATACTTTTTAATGCTATGTACATAGCCTTGAAGTGGTTCAAGCTTTAACTGAAGCCTAAAGAAATGTCTAGAAACCAGTAATTACAAACTGATACAAATGCATTTCTTATTTTCATAAAGATTAGTGGGGAGAAGGCTAATAATTATCATCATAACATGCGTGTTTAATCAGAGTGATCAGATGGCTAACAAATTATAATTATTGGGTTTTTTTCTATTATAAATAAGTCTGCTTTAAACAATATAAAATGCATAATTTTGACATAAATAAGTGTTGTGTCTGGCCTACATTTTAAATTTAGATGATAATCCAATGCAAGTTTTCTCAAAAATAATCTTCTATTTAAGAGAGATAACAAAATATTCAAGTAAGCAAAAACATAGACCTATAAAATTATACAACAATAATGCCATCACCATCCAAAAATTCTTAGTAATGTCTAGGTGGGGATTTGGGGTTTAATGTGACATAACTTCTATTTTACTGAAAGGTGCAGTGTGGAATCTGTATTAAAGACAGTCCTCAATTTACAAATATAACTGAGCCTGGAATTATGGTCATAAATCATTGCAGCCATAAGTTGAAGCACCAACTGACCAACTTCAAAATTATAGCTGCATTTTTAATAATGATCATTAAGTGAAATGCTACAGTCATTAAATAAATCCGTTTTCTCCAATGCATTTTTTTGCTGGAAACTGGAAATAAATGCTGGAAATCAGCCAAAAATGTTGCACATTGTGGCCAGTGACTGCAGGATGTTGTAAATGGTTATAAAGGTTAACTGGTTGCAAAATATCTAGAATATAATCATGTGGTCATGAAGGGTATGGCTGTTGTAACTGAAATAATGGTTTGTAAGTAGAAGGTCCATTGTAGCTTAGAAAAATAGTTCTGGTTGTTTTTACTAGAAGATGAAAAGACTGAAAAAAAGATGCAAAGACTAACCTTAAATGATGGACCAGATTAAAAGTACAGCAGATATAAAAGAATAACATAGCTAGAGCCTGAAGATCTTCTAGACCAATCTCCTGCTCAAGCGGGATACCCTATATCAGGAATCAGCAATCTTAGACACTCAAAGAGCCACAAAGATCCTAAACGGAAGCCCCCTATTCAATTCTGGAGCCAACCAAAATTCCAGTTCCCCCAGCATAGAGTCTCCTCCTAGCGTGGCATCCTTTTCCTCTACCTATTCTAACCAAAAGCCCTATCAATTGTGGAGCAGACTGGTGATAGAGAGCTGCAGCAGAGAGATGAAGACCCACATGCAGCTCCAGAGCTGCAGTTTGCTGACCCTTGCCCTATACCAGTGGTCGGCAAACCGCAGCTCACGAGCCAGGAGTGGCTCTTTGGCCCCTCGAGTGCGGCTCTTCCTTCAACTAGCCACGGGCAGACTCCGGGAGCCGCACGCCCACCTCCCTCCTCCTGCAGCGAGCGGCCGTGCGGGCATGCGGGGGGAGGACCCAAGGCTGCGGCTATCTAAACGCCGCGGAGACCATCCGGGTGCTGCATGCCGACCGACCTCCCAGTCCGTGTGGTGGGCAGCCCTGGAAAATGCCCCTCGATGGCTTATGCAGGCGGCTGTTGGTGCTGCTGCTGCTCCCGAGCCCTGCGACATGCAGTTCTCACCGTCCGAGGTCGCCCGGCAGGCGCATCGGGCAGGACAGCCGGGCTGCTCGGACGGCGAGAACTGCATGTCACAGGGCTCGGGAGCAGCAGCAACAGCCGCCTGCAGAAGCCATCGAGGGGCATTTTCCAGGGCTGCCCACCGCCCGGACTGAGAGGGAGGTGGGCATGTGGCGCCCGGACGGCCTCCGCGGTGTTTAGCTAGCCGCAGCCTTGGGTCCTCCCCCCGCATGCCTGCTCGCTGCGGGAGGAAGGAGGTGGGCGTGCGGCGCCCGGACGGCCTCCGCGGCGTTTAGATAGCTTCAGTCTTGGGTCCTCCCCCCACCCGCACGCTTGCATGCCCGCCCGCTCACTCGCTGACATGCCGGGCTTTCCGCTGCTTCCCGGGGAGGGGGAGAAGAGAGGGAGGGAGAGACTGTCATACACACAGAGAGACAGACAGAGACAGAAGGGAAGTGAGGGAAAGAGGGAATCAGAGAGAGAGAGAGAGACACACACACACACACGCAGAGTGACAGATGGGTGGAGGGAGGAGAGAGAGACAGATACAGAGAGAGAGAGACAGAGAGAGACAAAAAGAAAGAGAGAAAGTGAAAGAAAAATAGAAAGAAAAAGAAAGTGAGGAGAGAGAGAGAGAGAGAGAGAAAGAAAGAACTTATGACCACAATTGAGCCCAAAATTTTGGTTGCTAAGCAGGACCGTCATTAAATGAGTTTCACCACATTTTCCAAGTTGGCCACGCCCACCCAGTCACATGACCACTGAGCCACTCCCATAGAACAGGCCACACCTTTTGGCTCTCAAAAGAAATTTCAGTCGTGGTACTGTTGATATTTGGCTCTCTTGACTAATAAGTTTGCCCACCACTGCCCTATACCATTTCAGACAAATGGCTATCCAATCTCCAGTGATGGACCAACCACAATTTTTGAAAGCAAGCCATTCCAGGGATTGATTGTTCTATCAGAAAATATTTCTTTTTTTTCTAGATTAGCTTTCTCCTTGCTTAGTTTCCATCTATTTATCCTGTCTTCAGTGCTTTGAAGAATAGGTTGTCTCCCTCGTCTTCATGGCAGCTCCTCAAATATTGGAACACTGGTATCATGTCATTTCTAGTTTTTTTTCATTAGCTACACCTACCAATTCATGCAGCCATTTTTCATGTTTTAGTCTCTAGTCCCCTAATTATCTTTATTATATTTCTCTGCACTCTTCCTAGAGCAGAGTTTCCCAATATTTCCAGTTTTGTGATATGACAAGGGGCGGGAGGGGAGATAAATATAATTTTAAAATATATTTGTTATTCTTATTTGCCTTCTTCATTTTGCACTGCATTTGATACTTTCAATGGATTGTGTAACTTCATATGTACATCTAATATTTTCAAATCAAATAATGTATGCTTTTATTTGGTGAATTCTGCTTAGTAATATACTTGGCATAATATTAAACAAGTGGTATCTTGCACATTAAGCCAAAAATCTATGGTCATGTTCTGCAAACCTAAGCAGCTGCAATTTAGAATGATGTTTCTATTATCGGAGATCCTAATGAGTGAAAATTAAGGACAATCAGTCTCATTAGCTTGACAGACAATCAATCTTTCAAAACCATTGTTCCAGGAAAGAAAAGCAAAATCTTCTTAGAAGTTACCTTCTACCATTGCAATATATCATGCTGATAAGAGATAACACTTTAATTTTATTGAACTTGAAATATGAACTTGAACAATGAAATAATAACAGATTAATAGAGTTGGAAGGGACCTTGCAGGTCATCTAGTCAAAACCCCTGCCCAAGCAGGAGACCCTACATCGGCCTCTACCTAGGATTGAACTCACAACTTCCTGATTGGGAGGCAAGAGCTTCACCTCTAGGCCACAGCAGCAGATAATAATAATTGTTGTTGTTCTTATTTTTGTTATTATTATATCATGCTGTTTAGAATAGATTTAAAGCCATGCAGAGATCTATGTAAATCCTTTCAATTTCTATTTTGCTAATGCATGCCTGACAGATTAAATAAAAACTAAAAATGAAAAAAGGAGATTTAAGGGAAATAAAAAGTAGACAAACCAAGAAAGAATAGTTAGCCATAGTTGTAAAGAGGATACCAAAAAAGCTATAATTTTAACTAAATTGATATTAATGAAGCAACCTATGAAAACAATTTTTATTTAAAAAAACATTTAGGCAATGCCTAAAAATAATTTATATCAGTGATTAATTTATAGGAAGTTTGATTCGGACAAAATGGAGGCATTGCATTTTTTATTCTTTGAAAGATCAAATTGAAGTGAATTTAAACTTACTATTAAAGATAAGCTATTATTTGTATCTGTAATTCTATATTATACATCTGTGAAAATAGTGTGATAATAACCACAAGCCAATCTTGAAAACAATAGGATAAATAGTGTAGTTGTTGTTGTTGTTGAGCCCTGAGCCTAGAGCTTTTCAATACAGTTTATTAATAATTTGGTTGAGTGGAGAAAATGCTTAGGAGCATTGCAGCTGACTCAGCTTGAGTTAGTGAATAGATTAAAAGAAATAAAATGTGAAACAATCTGGATAAATTAGAGAAATGGACTTAAAAATAATTGCAATTTAACAGAGGCATTTGGAGTCATCACTAAGGAAACACACACAAAAAGTACAGGTATAGGAGATACACAATTTTCTAACAATATTTGTTACTTTCAAACATAATTGCAACTAAAATTTTTGCATCTTAAATTTTTGTCAGTCTCTCTCCTCTTTGCAAAGAAATCAATACTGTTCCTCCTTTTCAAATATGCATACCAAAAAAAAGGAAAAAATGTTCACATATCAGCTTAAGTTCACTAAATCAGCTTTTCAGAACAGTAGTATTTTGTATTTACAACAGAGATTCACAGATAAATTGAGGCATAATCAGAGGTGGTATTCAGCTGGTTCAGACTGGCTTGGGTGAACCGGTAGCAGAAATTTTGAGTAGCTCAGAGACCCGGAAATACCCCCTCTGGTTGGCCCCATTCTCCCGCTCCTATCATATCATGTCCTACATGCCCTTGTTTTTTAGCTTAGCTGATTCGTGCAACAGAGCAAATTGCCACACCTCAGCTGAACTAAAAAACAGCTCAGCTTACCAGCGCTGACACCAAGAATGGTCTTTGAGTGCTGTTTACAAGACCTCACTCTCATAGAACGAGTAGAAAAAGATTTGGAATCCCATCACTGGATAATCCTAATTCATTATCAGAAGTGTTACTGCACATTTATGAGTTCAAAATCATTTTAGCACTAAAAGCCAAAACAGATTATACTGTTAGTTAAGCTTTTTTATTTCTTTTATTTTTTTCAAGAAATCTGAACATTCTGGGGCATTTCTTATAAAATGAAAAAGATCAAAAATTCTGATGCTAGGATGAATGTTCTAAATCCAAAAATAATCAGGGAAAACATCTCTTTTGCTCTATTTTTAGATGGTGTCAGATTCAAACCCTGCAATAAGGTTTCCTTCCTTTTTAAAAGCAGTACTATCTTTGGTTTGTTGTGAAGGAAAAAAATAAGTCATCTTTTGCCTCCAGAGCTTTGGCAAGAACAAAGGGTGAGGCATTTTATTCTCTTTGATTCGTCTTCCTTTCACCAAGTTCTTGTTTTTACATTTGCAGGAGTGCAACTTGTTTGTACTTTTTTCTTTGAAACTAGAGTAAAACCTCAATCTAGTTGGACATTCCCACGGTGTGTGCTTCTCCATTGCATAACTTAACTATTGCACACCAATTAATTTAAATTACAAAGCAACAACTATGCTGAGTGCACACAAATATTCCAGATGGTAGGACCTATTTCGCAATAGAATAAATTGCTTCAGAAGATGATGGACGCTCTACCACTAAATGTTTTCAAACACAGGCTAGAATCAATCCTAAAGGGTGCTGAGCAGTGGTTTTCTTAAACTGGTAGTCCTCGACTTACAACAGTTCATTTAATGACCATTCACAGTTATAGCAACACTGAAAAAAAGAACTTATAGCCACTTTTCACACTTACGATCCTTGTAGGGGGGTGCGGACCTGGCGGGTATCACGGAGACCTGGTTGGGCCAAAAGGGGGGGTGCCCCTCGTGGAAATGTGCCCACCGGGTTACTGTGCATTTCACCAGCCAAGAGCCCAGGGTCGGGGTGGGAGATGGCGGTTGTTTTAAAGGAGAGTCTGGATCCGAGGAAGACCACTGTGCCTCAGATAACCGGATGTGAGTCTCTCTGTGTGAAGTGGGGTCATAGGAGGCAGCTGGGCTTGCTGATTGTGTACCTGGCTCCCCGCTACATATCAGCAGCCCTACCCAAGCTTCTCAATGTGATAGTTGAGGTGGCGGGTTGGTACCCCCAGGCTGTTAGTCATGGGGGATTTCAACCTGCCATCGGTAGGCGAATCATCTGAGATAGCACGGGAGTTCATGGAATCCATGACGGCCATGGACCTGACTCAGTTAATTCATGACCCCACTCACACTGGAGGACACACACTGGATCTTGTTTTTGTCTCTGGCCAGTGGTTGAGTGATCTCGTTTTAGGGGAAATAGTCATCGAACCCGTCATGATCAGATCACTCTCTCCTTCAGCTTGACTTTCCAACCCCTGCACCCCACCGCGGGGAGGCGGAACCAGAATCGGTGAGATGGTTCCGCCCCAGGCACCTGATGTACCCTGAGAGGTTCCAGATGGAGCTTGGGCGGATACCTGAGACCCTGACCCACGACTCGACTGAGGACATGGTGGACCGCTTGGAACATTGCGGCCATGGGGGCCCTGAACCGAGTCGTGCCCTTGAGGCCTCTCACCCGGAGCCAAACCACCTTAGCTCCTTGGTTCTCCGAGGAGCTGAGGGTGATGAAGCGTCAGAAGAGATGCCTAGAGAGTAGTTGGAGGGCCACCCACTCCAAGTCTGACCGGACACTGGTAAGGTCCTATTTAAGGACCTACCTAGTGGCAATAAGGGCGGCGAAATGTAATTATTTCTCTGCTCTTGTCGCATCTGCAGATAACCGACCAGCCGCCCTGTTTAGGGTGACCGCTCCCTTCTTCATCTGAGGGTGCGGGATACTCCCTTGCAGGGTCGAGCGGAGGATTTTGGGCGTTATCTGCATGATAAAATCGATCAGATTCGGGACGAGTTAGCCTCCGACTAGACTAGTTCAGATGGGCTGACAGAGGCAGGTCTTGAGAATGTCATCTGGGAGGAGTTCGATCCTGTGACTCCTGAGGACATGGACAGGATGCTGGGGCGGCTGAACACCACCACGTTTATTGGACCCGTATCCCCCCTGGTTGGTACTGGCCTCCCGGGAGGTTACACGAGGCTGGCTCCAGGGAATTACTAATGCTTCTTTTAGTGAGGGGTTTCTGCTGGCCGCCTTGAAAGAGGCGGTGGTGAGGCCCCTCCTCAAAAAGCCCTCTCTGGATCCGGCTGTTTTGGCCAACTATCGTCCTGTCTCCAACCTTCGTTTCATCGCAAAGGTTGTTGAGAGTGTGGTGGCGCGACAGCTCCCTCAGCACCTGGATGAAGCTGTCTCTCTGGACTTGCGCCAGTCCAGCTTTCGGCCTGGGTACAGCACGGAGACGGCATTGGTCACGTTGGTCAATGATCTCTGGAGGGCTCGGGATAGGGGTTGTTCATCTATCCTGGTCCTATTAGATCTCTCAGTGCCTTTCGATACTATTGACCATGGTATCATGCTGTACCAGTTGAAGGGGTTGGGAGTGGGGGGCACCGTTTTATGGTGGTTCTCCTCCTATCTCTCTGACTGGTCACAGTTTGTGTTGGCAGGGGGGCAGAGGTCGACATCAAGGGGCCTCACCTTTGGGGTCCCACAGGGGTCGGTCCTCTCACCCCTCCTGTTCAACATTTATATGAAGCTGTTGGGTGAGATCATCCATGGTTTTGGGGTAGAGTTCCATCAGTACGCTGATGACACCCAGCTGTACATCTCTACCCCGGACCACCCTAACGATGCCGTGGAAGTGATGTCCCAGTGTCTGGAGGCCATGCGAGTCTGGATGGGAGGAACAGGCTCCGACTCAACCCATCCAAGACCGAGTGGCTGTGGCTTCCGGCGTCACGGTATAGTCAGTTGATGCCATCTCTGACTATTGGGGACGAGACACTGGCTCCCTCAGAGAGGGCTTGCAATTTGGGTGTCCTCCTGGACTCTCGGCTGTCTCTAGAAGATCACATGACAGCCGTGGCCAGGGGGGCTTTCTATCAGGTCTGCCTGATACGCCAGTTGCGCTCCTTTCTGGATCGTGACACCTTATGAACGGTCACCCAAGCCCTCGTCACCTCCCGTCTGGACTATTGCAATGCTCTCTACATGGGGCTTCCCTTGAGGTGCACCCAGAGGCTCCAGTTAGTTCAGTATGCAGTCGCGCGGGGAATTCTGGGAGCTTCTAGATGCTCCCATGTGACACCTCTCCTGCGTGAGCCACACTGGCTGCCTATGGCTTTCTGGGTGCGCTTCAAGGTGCTAGTGACCACCTTTAAAGCGCTCCATGGCAAGGGACCTGGTTACCTGCAAGACCGCCTCCTGCTGCCAAATAATACCTCCCACCGACCAGTTCGCTCTCACAGAGAGGGCCTCCTCAGGGTGCCGTTGGCTAAACAATGCTGGCTGGCAACCCCCAGGGGAAGAGCCTTCTCTGTGGCAGCTTCCGCCCTCTGGAATGACCTACCCCCTGGACTAAGGACGATCTCAGACCTACATCTCTTCTGTCAGGCCCTGAAGATGCATTTATTCTGCACTGCCGGCCTGTCATAGTTTTTAAAGGTAGTTTTTAAAGGGATTTTATAGTGATTTTAGTATGGGGTTTTAAAATGTAGGCCATTTATTTAATATCTTTTTAACATGTTGTTTTAGATTTTGTATTGTTTATTTTATTGTGGCTGTACACCGCCCTGAGTCCCAAAAGGGAGAAGGGCGGTATATAAATCAAATAAACTATAAACTATAAATAAACTTGTAGCATCCTCATGATCATATGATCAAAATCCAGATGCTTGGCAAGTGATTCATACTTATGACCGTTACGATCACAATTGAGCCTATCATTTCTATTGTTAAGTGAGACATTTGTTCAGTGAGTTTTGCTCCATTTTATGACCTTCCTTGCCACACTTGTTAAGGGAATCCCTGCAGTTGTTAAGTTAGTAACATGTTTGTTAAGTAAAACTGGCTTCCCAATTGACTTTGCTTATTAGAAGGACACAAAATGTTATCACATGACCCCAGGACATGGCAACCATCATAAATAGTTGCCAGTTGGAAATATCTGAATTTTGATCATGTGACCATGATGATGATGCAACAGTGGTAAAAATAAAAAATGGCCATAAGTCACTTTTTTCTGTGCTAATGTACTGTAGCTTTGAACAGTCACTAAATAAATGCTTGTTGAGTCAAGTATTTACCTGTAATCATTCCTGCTAGGAACAAATTAATCTCACTTAGAATGTAGAAGAATCAAAGAGTAAAACTGCAGGAGAATTTGAATGATTAAAGTATTTTGTCCTGCAAGAACAAATGTGAAGTTTATACAACTTGAGAATGTAAGTGATATATAAACTGGTTGAGTCCACAGTGGTAGGGTTTAAAAACTAAGTGAGAGTTCTATTTCAGAAAAAGTGAGAAAGAAAAAAAATTAATTATGATAAATAAAGGAACTATGAAAACATTCATATAAACAAACTTGCAACAAATCTCTTTAATATTGTTACAATTATAAAATCTAAACATTCAAGATCATCTTTAGGACAAAGTTGAGCAGGCACTGGCTTAGCGTGCCAAAATCTAGGCAATATCAGCACCACGGCTTCATCTGAATCACTACAAAGTGTTAATTTTCACATCAGCAGAATATGGAGTCATCTGTCAATGTTGCCTAGGGGCACCTTGTGCTGGCACTGGTCACAAATGGTTCAGTAGCCACACTAGTTTTTACATACTTTGCTAAGGGATGCATTCCAAGAATGGAAGAGATTTGCAGAATTATTTTATTGGGAGGCAGGGGGGGTTGTTATAAAAAAAAAAGTCAAGATAGTACAAACGACTAATTGATGGAAACTATGTCCCTTCTCAGGTTGCCCAGATTGCAGTTTCACATCTAGAATTTAACTGATCTCAACATTAATTTTTCCAAACATATTTGTTCTGATCTAGGCTTCCCAAGAGCATGAAGCAAACTCCTGGTCCAGTCAAAACCCCTTTACTCATTCACATCCAGTAAAGTCTTTCAAGGGAGGATTTACAGTCACAGACCTTAGCTGGCTTAGAGAGCTGACAAGCCTATACTTGAAAAAACTTGGCAAGGCATCTCGGAGAGTCACAAGCCAATTATGCAAACTAATTGTATCCTGCAACTCCACTCCCCTGTCTTTCTTCTTTTATTTCCTCTGGGAGAGGCCATTCATTGTTCTTCTGTGGTCTTACTCCAAAGTCCTGTTCTTTAGCTGTTCCCTTCGTCTGGCAACTCTGTGCATGTGCACACTGTGAACAGGATCCAGCTGTTGGTCTGCTTCACTGATGTCTGACTCTGAAGGCAGCTGATAACTGGCATACGCCTCTGGCCCTCTCTCTGCCTCCGACACAGAGCCCTCATCAGAATCTTCCCCAGACTCCAGGGCTGGTCCATGTTACTCCCCAACCTCCTCACTGTCTGAATTTGCTGCCAGCTCTGCTGGCCGCTGGCGGGCCACAACAATATTATTTAAACAACTTCTAAGTAACAAACAATATTTTAAAATGCAAAATAAAGACTTTCATATTAATGAACAATTTATATCACAAATCACTGATTGCTACCTTGTATTTTCTACTGAAAGACTCTGAACTTCTACTGTTTTAGAGGCAGACAATGCCATCTTGATACAAGTTTGTCTGGCTTTTCATCCAATACATGCAAAAACCAACACATTTTAAAGTATTGCCTCTAAACTGGATAATATCTCTTTCCTATTCATTCCCATGCCATTATTTATTGCAGAGCTCTTGCTAATAAAATAAAATTTTGTAATAAAAACAAAATTATATTCTATATACTGTAGATTCTCAACTATGTACTTGGTATTTAGCTCTACTTTTGTTATTAATGTCATGAGGTTTTCCATTACCTGCTGACAGAGTTTAACAAGCCTTAGCTTGTGGGCCTGCAAACAAATGCTTATGTTAGAAGCTAACCAAAGTTCAATTTTAACTACCTCAGTGTCAAGTCTGCAGCCGGTTCCTTTTGAAATCTTTGGCCTGCCACGCTAATATTCTATTCTACTATGCTGTTTCATTAGTGGGGAATTGGGAGGGGGAATAGTAAGGAGTAGAATGTGATGTTGTCAAAATAAAATTCCTTTCTAGAATCCAAGGTCAACCTTTGTCTCTACACCTCTGTACCTGACCAGAACTGGATGGGTGGAACTGCCAGCACAGCAGTGGAAGATTGGACCATGTGGGTGTGGGGCAGGATCTTGAATTTTCAACTGGGTGGTCAAAACTGGGAAGCTTTCAGATTTGGGTTTTCCCAGATGTGCCAACATTACTCTCTTAATAAATTGGAACTTTGAGCAATACTTTGCCTTGGACTCTGATTTAATTTTGGATGTTATTTGGAACCTGCACTCAGTACAATAACTGTGTTAACCCATCAAACAGTTTTAGATGTACCAATTCAACTATTTGTTGTGCCTATGTTTCTACAATATTAGTCCTACAATTTCTGGGCTGTAAAAATCAGAATAATCACCAGATGTAGAAAAAGTAAAAGTAAAGGTGTCCCTGAGGTTTTACTCTGCTATTCGTGACCAACTTTAATGGGCAGTGGTCATCTCTGTTTCTTCAACCGAAAAGTCAGGTTGCTCAGAGATGTTTCTGTGGTCATGTGCCCAGCATGACATCATACCATAGCACAGAATGTATGGTGAAACATGGAACAATGTTACCTTTCCATATGCTTTTATGTGGTACCTATTCATCTACTTCCATTTATATGCTTTCAAACTACTTAGTTGGAAGGAGCTGGATCAAATTATGGGAGCTCACTCCATCTTGCAGCACTTGGGTGTGGAACTGCCAAGCTGTAGACCTTTAATGGTCTAAGACTCAGTGTCTTAACCACTGAGTCACTATATCCCATAAATCACTAGATGGCAGCAGGAAATTAAAAATACTCTTGTAAGCCAAATACATTATACATAACAATAATATGTAAGTTCATAGAAATTAAAATACATCAATTTATCAGCAATATGCAATTATCTCTAATTTAATATTATTTTCATGAAAGAAACTGAAGCTTTAATAACAATAACATTTAGACCAGGAGTAGTCAACCTTTTTATACCTACTGCCCACTTTTGTATCTCTGTTAGTAGTAAATTTTTCTAACCGCCCACAGGTTCCACAGTAATGGTGATTTATAAAGTAGGGAAGTCAATTAAATTTAAAAAAGGAAAGTGCTTCAGTGTTGGACAAAACCCCTGGAACACCACTAGTGGGCGGTAGGGACCAGGTTGACTATCACTGAGTTAGACAGAAATAGATCATCATATTGCAGAGGAGGTAAAAAATACCTTAAAAATGCTTTCATTCTGGGTTTTACAAAAGTATGCGGGTAGTTTTCGATTAGAGACTGGCCCATTTAGTGACTGCAATTATGACAGTGATGAAAATAACTTTACAACCAGTCTTCACATTTCAAATCTTTTCATCTGAAGTAAGATCATAAGCACAATCACAGGTTCACATAGTGACCAGTTCACATAACAACCAAGTTGCCTGTCCCAACTACATTTGCTAAATAAGGACTGCCTGCATTCTGGTAAACAGCAAAGTTTATCATGTGCAATTTTTCTTCTCTTAGGAAAGCTCAACTGGCAAAAAATGAGAGCTTTTGAACAAGCAGAAAGGCAAGTTCAGACTTTCCCCCCAAATCTTTGCAGGTGAAAATAATGATCCTGTAATGTTTTATTTGTATTTGTATCTTTTCTGAATTAATGTTAGAATAAATCTTATCCCTCATTCAGACGACCTGCAGCATCCTGGTACAGCACAATTATCAAAAAGACAGAATAAAAATGCTAATTGCTTTATTCACTGATAACATACCAAATATGAGTATAAATTATTTTGCCTCTTTCCCTTTGAACTATTTTCTCTGTGAAGCGTGGTTATGTTTTAATAGTGCTCCTTGCACATATCTTAAATGAAAAGTAAACATCGTTTATATAAAACCTTATATTGGTAAAACACGCTTTTCCGAATTTTTCCTGTGCCGTCTGTCACTTTAATTTTACCCTTGACTGAGAAAAAATAGTCCTAATTTCCAAATCTCACCTACACTAGTTTGTGACTCATCCCCAGGTACTGATCAGCCAGTTGCTCAAGCTCTTCCTTGCTGAAGCCATTCGGAACATTTCAGGCATAGAAGATCTGAAGGACATTCACAGAGGCTTCTTATTAACAGATCCAGTTTATTCAAAGAGATTTTATATATTTCCAGCCAGGATATATGTTTATCTTTTTTTTTCCCCTGGTTCAAGCTAACAAGATTTTTTTGTTGTTGTTTTGGGGAAGAACGCAATGCAACCTGGAAGCAGTGGGAGGAAAATGAAGAAAGAAAAATGACAGGTAATGTTTAAAAGTTCTCAGATAGGAAATCCTATGGGCCGTGATTGAATTTTGTATTATTTCATGATCTTCTTGTTCAACAAGGAATGTAATTTGGGATGAAGTGCAATTAGTGAGAAGGAAAGTGTTTCTGAAGTGTTTCTACATTTCTGATTGTAGAAATCTATATGGATTTTTGTTGAAGTAATTATACAGAAGAAAACGTAAGTTCCTCTATATGTAGAAGAAGATAAAGTTCAAAATTGCTTTAGTTTAAAGTAGAATGCAAAGTAGCATTATATTATAAAAATGTGTATGTTCCTTTTTTTTTTTTTATTCAAGTGAAAGAATGCTCTTAAGAACTGCTTGTTATTGTTCAAGAAAAACAACATTGGATTTTAACACTCTTAATTGTACTAAGGATACAGAAGGAGTTCTGAAATCATGCTAGCACATGTCAGACTAGAAATCTCTAGAAACTACCATAAACAAAAGTATTAACATTCCACATTTTTAAATACCATAAGTGTATTTAAGCTTTCACTCTTTGTAAAAAAAAAAGACAAAAAATAGGACAGTAATGTAAACTTCTCTAGTGGATAATTTATCTGAAAGCTAGATAATTTGAATTTTCAGAAAGTTTATAAATAAATCCTGTAACATATTAAAGTTTTCCTACTTCACTTATATTTAATATTTTTCTTTTTTAGTAAAGATGTAAAGCTTCTGTTACGGATTCTGAATAATTTTACAAATGTTGCAGGTACATTGTTTTGGAATTTTTTTTTAACAAATTAAGTATTCTTTATAGTCAAGACATTAAATATGTAGAATTATTCAATACGTAAACATTATTTGTTGATTCCTTTGAAAGCAGAACCAAAGACCAAGTGCCTTTCTTTATGACTTATTTGTTCATTCTGTGGTTTTTAAGTAAGGTTGTGAGAACAATCTCCTTGATAGTTGCCAAAAATTACGTGAATGTGTGGAGAGTCAATAAACACTTTTGACTCACAAGTGAGCATATGAGATGAACCATAGCGATGGTGCACAAGTTCTGAACATTCTCAGCGTGTTCTTTCTTATTTCCTTTCATCTACAACTTTCCCCGTTACATAGAAATTGTTTTTTGCTGTCTCCATTCTTTAATTATGATTGCCTTTCCTCCACTCCCAACCCTAAAGGAACTCTGGACAGAGTGAAGTCACTCAGCTATACAATTTCTTTTGCAAGTAATAGCATGCAGTATTCTCTGGATTTATTCCACTTCTAAGATACTTGGCAATTTAGGACATGTTCTTCTCTACAATACAGCCTTCACACTCATAATGTGCCCAGGAATACTTTTGCAGTTGCATCTCTAAATAGAAAATGTTTTGTGAATTTATTTATAAATATTTCTGCACCTTTCCTCTCTTTCTCACAACCTATTCTGCATGTATTTACAACAGGAAAAAAAGCAGAAAAGGCTATGAAATGCCAAATGATTAAAGGCAAATTTGTAATGATTTATTGGAACTAATTTTGTCTGTACTTTAATTTGTTCCAGAATAGAGCAGGTTTTTTTTCCTTTGCAGAACTTACTTTAAGCAGACAGACTAAAGAAGATGGGAGCTGAAAAATAAGAGGAACTTAGTTTACCATATTTTTCAGAGTATAAGATGCACCAGAGTATAAGACGCACCAAGGTTTTGAAGAGGCAAATTACAAAAAAAAAGTAGGTAGGTAGATAGAGGAATAGAGAGGGAGAGAAATAGAGAGAGAGAGAGAAATACAGTAGGTAGGTAGGGAGAGAGAGAGTGTGTGTATAGGTAGATAGGTAGGTAGAAGGATAGAGAGAGAAATAGAGAGAGAAATACAGTAGGTAGTTGGGGAGAGTGAGAGAGAGAGAGAGTGTGTGTAGGTAGGTAGATAGATAAAAAAATAGAGAAAGAGAATAGAGAGAGAGAAATACAGTAGATAGGGAGGGAGGGAGGGAGTGTGTAGGTAAGTAAGTAGATAAAGGAATATATATAGAGAGAGAATAGAGAGACAGAGAAATACAGTAGATAGGTAGGGAGCGAGAGCAGGTAGGTAGGTAGATAAAGGTATATATATATATAGAGAGAAATACAGTAGGTAGGTAGGGAGGGAGAGAGTGTGTGTTGGTAGGTAGGTAGGTAGGTAGGTAGGTAGGTAGGTAGGTAGGTAGGTAGAAGGATAGAGAGAGAGAAGTAGAGAGAGAAATACAGTAGGGAGGGAGAGAGTGTGTAGGTAGGTAGGTTGATGTTTCCAGGTGTATTTATCCATGTCCTGGAGAAGGAAATCGCTGACAAACCTTAGGACTTTATTTCTGCTGGCACAGAAACAGTTAAAGAGCTTTCCAAAATATTTTTTGCACTCTGCAAACCTCCCCGAAGTGGGCCCATTTCTCAGTGAAAACGGAGCCGGGTTTTTTTTTCAAATAAAAAGCATGACTAGCCTTGGGGGGGCTTGCAGAGTGCTCCTCATGGGTGGGGGGAGTCAAAATTGAGCAAAAAATAGCCCATTTATTCTGAATACGGGCCATTTTTGTGTCAAATAAATTGCATGCATAGCCCTATAGAGTTCTGCTGGGAGCTGGAGGGGCAACAAATGGCCCAATTTAGGCTAATTTCTGTCCTCCCCAGCCTCCAGGAGCTCTCTGGAAGCCTCTATAAGGCTAGGTACAGCCATTTTGCTGAAGGGGGTGGGGCTTCAGGAGGCAAAAGTACTGTATTCAATGTATAAGACGCACCCAGATTTTCAGCCTCTTTTTAGAGGAAAAAAGGTGCGTCTTATACTCCGAAAAATATGGTAAATACGAGATATCTTATGTTTACTGCTTGTCTCTGAGTATTTTTTAAAGTGGCTTGCAAAGTTAAATTAAAAAATAACTAAAGAAATGATGAAATAAAAATGGATTATTTTTGTAACCAAGTCAATGAATGATGAGAGATTTTTATTAGAAGTACTTCATTTTAAAACTGAGGGTCAGATGCTATTTGCCATGATATGAAGATTTCAGACTCTTTTATGTATAAGTAGAAGACATATAAATAGAAAGCTGTTTCCAAAGCAGGATATACCATACCTGCAGTAGGCTAATTACTTAATAAATGCAATGTTATTTATTCATTAGTTTCTCTTTTACTGTCTTGAAACAATTCAGATACAAAAGTTTGCTCGTAGGACTGTTTTTCACTCTCCAGAGCTTCAGGGAAGCTCCTGAGGCCTCTGGAGGAAATCTGGAGGGAGGAGGCTGTTTTCGCCCTCCCCAGGCTCCCAGAAAGACTCTGGAGCCTGGGGAAGGTGAAAGCAGGGCTGTCACTGATTACACACATGCACACGCGCTGGGGGGGGGCGCATAGCATTATGGGTACAGCACGCCAGCACATGACCCCCCTGTGCTCCCCTTGCTTTTGGCATGGCAGCCAAAAAAGGTGTGCCATCTTGCCCTAGTCCATAAATTTCCTTTTGATGCAATTTTATATAAAGCAGCATTAACCTTGACAATGTCAAGATTACAGATTGATGTAAAAGGAAACATGGTTAGTTGGTAACATGATAAAAACAACATAAACTGCAGCTAAAATTATCATTCCTATTGTTTCTTAAACCACCACTGTCTTACTCTGTTTCTTCATTGTTTTGCAAATTTTAGGCACAGAATTGTCCTTCCTAAAGATAGACAATAAGGTTCTTTAAATAGAAGTCCTGGTTGCATGTAAAATTAGTGTTAGATTAACACGTTGTGGATAGGCAAAGTAGTTAACACTTTTGATGACTTGGAACAATTTTGCACCCTCCAAATCCAACATTTGGAATTTCCAATTAGCAAAGTCATATTAATTAGAGATCCTGGGAATTTCCATCCCAAATTATTTGGAGATCACTAGTTAGAATGTTAACAGTATGCATACAACAATGAGCCCATCTCATCTCTCACTGATATTGGTACTACTATTTAAAGTGTGTTTATTGTTGGTATAAACAGCAAGGGAGGATATTTAGAAACTTTTAAAAGACTATGCTTCAGTAAATTAAAAAAACACAAACACAGGTTCCTAATTTATAGATAAAGAGTGTATTGAGGAGCCTTGGTGGTCCCTGAGCTTCTTACTTTCTTGATGTTTAATTATTCAATTAGGTAACATCATCATTGCTAGCAAGATGTTAGCACAGTATAGCACTGATGATGTTGGGTAATGAAACATCTGGAGGAAAACAACCAAGCTCAAAGCACTAAGGACCCTATAGTTCTATCCTGAGCTACAAATATTCTCTTCTAAGAGGCACACTGTAGATGACAATGTGGTAGAAGATGCATATGCAACCTGGCATAAATTTATTTACAAAGAATTTATCAAAACAACAGGACATGATCCAAACTATGAGCTGAAGCTTCCTGGATGAGAAGAGCAATGTCCAAAGAAAAACAAAGAAGTCCAGTTGCCTCTTCAAAAAGCACCTCTGGGACATCCAAACTAGTGTTTTATTGAATGCAGGGAGTCAATGAACTTTTGAACCTTGGTCTTGCCTCAATGAAAGATTGGCATCTATAGGTCTCCATTTGTGCCCCCAAGTCTTTCTGTCTGCCATTTTTGGATATTTTTTAATAGTTGCAGTTTCTTTGTCACTGGTAGGAAAACTTTTAGACTCCATTGTTGAAAGAGTAGGCTTAACTTTCTGAAAAATGGATGTTTTGTGTTTCATCACGGCATTCATTTTATGAATAAGAAGGTCTACCATGGTAATTGTTGTATAGGCACCCACAATATCTTCTCAAAATTTCAAGTATGTATTGAGCCGTGCCTTCAGTCTGAAATATTGTAGTTTCTAGCAGAGCTAACAGAGCGTAAGAAAAGCAGCTAATCCAGAAACACATATAGTATTCACATAGTACTCTTTTTCCACCATAGTATTCCTTTCTCAAAATGAACTTTTATTGTGACAGTTAAAATATAAATACAGTTATATTTATATTTTAATAACATACAGTGAATGTATATACATGTTAATTACAAGCCTAATTAACTATCTGGTATATATTTAAGTACAAAGCTTTCTTGGAATTCTTTCACTGTTTTAATTGCTATGTGATATTTCTCATGTGTCTGACAAGAAGAGAAAAATGCAGCCTTGAGACAAAAGTTAGCACAGTCTCAGCCTGTCCTGACATAAGTTCCTCTTGGGAATTAGGACAATTTTATTTTCTTTGCTTTAGAACAGGTTTGGTAGAACAGAGCAATAGAGTTAGTTTTCTCTGGTAATCCTATATTAATGTGTGTTAATATATAGTTAGGGAATCAAGATAAAGAACATATAAAGGAAAGAACACTGTACACTTCCCCTACTCCAGCTATTGCTGCAGTGGTGGGTTCCGACTCCCGTTGCAACCAGTATGCTGCAATGGCATCGGGCGTCCACCACGTGCATGCGCACAGTGCACTCATGAGTACCCACCACCCACGATGCTCCAGCTACTCAGCGGAGTGTCACACAGGCATTGTACTCCCCATGTGTGTGTGCAAGTGCCCTGGTCGGTTCAAATAGAGGTAAGGTGGGTGGGCATCTGGAGCACCATACTGGAACGGAACCTGGTGCTCCCAGCAGGCACTGGTATGCCCATACCAGGGCATACCAGTCACATCCAACCACTGTATTGCTGGGACTTATTACTAATTGTGTTTAGAATTACTTATTTATGGCTAAAATTATGTTAACTATTTCTTTCAAAGTAAGCTATATAGACAGATAGGCCACAGCACCATTGGATAGGTGCAGCTCTATCTTAAATATGATCATAGCAGGAATTTGAAGAATGTTTTAATTTGTTGTTGCAGTCCCAGAGTAGACTATTTTACCAATTTGCCAGAGTAAATTTACTTTAAAGTCTGTCAGTGCTAAAATTAATTAATCATGCCCAATTAATACCATGGGTAAGCAAGAACAGAAGTAAAAAGTTAAGATGTGTAGTTTGGACTTTACCTGTTTTCATTTGCTAAATATTGTCCAAATTATTACATACTATACTAACACACAAATTGAAGCAACAACAGTTCTTAACTATCAGGTAATAAATCAATAGAACAGATGCATAAGTTGATTATATACCACAGTTTAATACACCTGTCACTTTTTCTGTTCTCCTTTTTACTCAGTGTTAAAAATATTTTGACTGTAAACATCTATTTCATAATTTCGATATATGTGGAATGGTCAAAGTAATTTTGCTTCCTTAATTATGTACTTCATGTTTTGAAGTTCATAATAATGAATTATGTTGCTTCCTAAATTATGAATTTCATAAATTATGTACCCTTTGTGAGTGGAAGAAAAAAAGCATAATTGTGATATAATTTCTGGGACAGGTTAATAATAATAATAATAATAATAGCCAAATTTATTGACCGCTCCCTCTCCCCACAGGGACTCGGGGCGGTGCACAGGGGAAATAAAAACAATAAATATACAACATACATAGCAAAATTAAAACAGATTAAATTAGTTCCTGTGCTAAAATCCCATTAACTAAAAATCCCCATACATTCAAAAACCCATAGAGAGAGAGACTACCCTAGGCCGGCCAGGCGGAAAAGATGAGTCTTCAATTTCAAGCGGAAGGAGCGGAGGTCCGTGGTCGTTCTAATAGGGGGGGGAAGGTCGTTCCAGAGGGCCGGGCCCGCCACAGAGAGAGCCCTTCCCCTGGGCATCGCCCGCTGACAAAGTCTAGTGGACGGCACCCGGAGAAGTCCCTCTCTGTGGGAGCGAATCGGCCGTGAGGATGTGTGAGGCAGGATCCGATCCTGCAGGTAGCTAGGTCCCGAGCCACGGAGCGCTTTAAAGATGATAGTTAACACCTTGAAGCGCACCCGGAAGACGACAGGCAGCCAGTGCAGCTCGCGCAAGAGCGGTGTAATGTGGGTGAACCTAGTGGTTCCCATGATTGCTCGCGCGGCTGCATTCTGAACTAACTGAAGCCTCCGGGTGCACTTCAAGGGGAGCCCCATGTAGAGAGAGTTACAATAGTCCAGTCGGGATGTCACGAGGGCATGAGTGACTGTGCGAAGGGCGTCCCGATCCAATAGGGGGCGCAATTGGCGGACCAGGCGAACCTGGTAAAACGCCCTCCTGGCCACGGCTGTCACTTGCTCTTCCATAGACAGCCGGGTATCCAGGAGGACACCCAAATTGCGCGCCCCATCCACAGGGGCAAGATGTTCGCCCCCTATGGCCAGCGTTGGAGAGAGCTGGTTGAATCGGGCAGCCGGAAACCACAGCCACTCGGTCTTGGTCGGGTTGAGCCTGAGTCCGTTGCTTCCCATCCAGATCCGCACGGCTTCCAGGCACTGGCACATCACCGCTACGGCATCGTTGGGGTGGTTTGGGGTAGATATATACAGCTGAGTATCATCAGCGTATAGATGGTACTCTACCCCAAAACCACGGATGATCTCACCCAGCGGCTTCATGTATGCATTAAACAGGAGAGGCGAGAGGACCGACCCCTGAGGCACCCCACATGTGAGGGGTCTCGGGGTCGACCTCTGCTCCCCTGCCAACACAAATTGCGATCGGCCAGAGAGGTAGGAGGAGAACCACCGTAAAACGGTGCCTCCCACCCCCAACCCCCCCAGCCGATGCAATAGGATACCATGGTCGATGGTATCGAAAGCCGCCGAGAGGTCTAATAGGACCAGGATGGAGGAACAACCCCCATCTCTGGCCCTCCAGAGATCATCTACCAACGCGACCAATGCCGTCTCGGTACTATGCCCGGGCCGAAAGCCAGACTGGCGCGGGTCTAGATAATCAACTTCCTCCAGGTGACGGGGAAACTGTTGTGCCACCACACTCTCAACAACCTTCGCCAAGAAGGGAAGGTTGGAGACGGGACGATAGTTGGTTAAAAGAGCTGGATCCAAAGAGGGCTTCTTAAGGAGGGGCCTCACCATAGCCTCTTTTAGGGAAGCAGGCAAGGAACCCTCACTCAAAGAAGCGTTGACAACCTCTTGGAGCCAGCCTCGTGTCACCTCCCAGGATGCCAGTACAAGCCAGGAGGGGCACGGGTCCAATAAACATGTGGTGGCTCGCAGTCGCCCACGTAGCCTGTCCATATCCTCGGAAGCAACGGAGTCAAATTCCTCCCAAACAAGATCCGCCTCGTGGCACCCCACTGGACCAAGAATGGGGGCTAACTCGTTCTGTATCTGAGCGGTTTTGTCCTGCAGAAGAGTCACAAATTCCTCTGCTCTATCCTGTAGCGGGGCTTCCCGCACCCTCTGTTGAAGGAGGGAACGGGTCACCCTAAACAGGGCGGCAGGGCGGTTTTCTGCGGATGCTATGAGAGTAGCACAATGATGGCGTTTGGCCACTCTCAGCGCCACAATGTAAGTCCGTAAATGGGATCTTACCTGTGTCCGGTCAGATTCAGAGCGAGTAGCCCTCCATCTTCCCTCTAGGCATCTCTTGCGGCGTTTCATCGCCCTCAGCTCCTCGGTAAACCAAGGAGCCGGGGCGGCTCGGTGCCGCAAGAGAGGCCGCAAGGGCGCGACCTGATCCAAGGCTCCCGTGGTCGCAATATTCCATGCGGCCACGAGGTCCTCCATCGGGGCGTGGGTCAGGGGTACAGGAAGTGGCCCAAGCGCCATCTGGAACCCATCCGGGTCCATCAGGCGCCTGGGGCGGAACCAGATAGGTGGTTCTGGCACCGCCTCCTCGCGGAGGGGAGTAGCGGTCGGAAAGTCGAGCCGGAGAAGTGAGTGATCCGACCATGACAAGGGTGTGATGACTATGTCCCCTATACCCAGATCACTCTTCCATTGGCCTGAGACAAAAATGAGATCCGGTGTGTGTCCACCCTCGTGGGTGGGGCCTTGAATTAGTTGGGTCAGGTCCATGGCCATCATGGAAGCCATGAACTCCCGAGCTACCTCGGATGATTCACCCAACGATGGCAGATTAAAGTCCCCCATGACTATAAGTCTGGGGGTCTCCACTGCCACCGTAGCGATCACCTCCAGGAGCTCGGGCAGGGCTGCTGCTACATAGCGAGGAGCCAGGTATATAACCAGCAAGCCCAACTGCCTCCCTAGGCCCCACTTCACGCAGAGGGACTCGCAACCGGTAGTCTGTGGCACAATGGTCTCTCTTGGCTCAAGACCTTCCTTGATAATGACCGCTACCCCACCGCCCCTACCTTAGACCCAGGGCTGATGAAAAGCGTGGTAGCCTGGCGGGCACATTTCAACGAGGGGAAGTCCTCCCTCGTGGCCCAACCAGGTTTCCGCAATTCCTACCAGGTCCGGCTCCCCCTCTGACACAAGGTCGTGAACGAGGGGGGCTTTGTTGACCACGGACCTGGCGTTGCAAAACATCAGCCGCAGGCCCAGGCTCTGTATTCCCTGACCACCTAGCCTGCGGGGGTTGTGGCACTCGACCGTTCGTAACCAACGGCTGCGTGCCAACAACCGGGAGGATGGTCTCCCCTCGGCCCTGCCCCTCCCCACGACCCTCTGGATTGGAATGCCCTCTAATGGGACGACTCGTGGTTCCCCCCTCAAATCGGTACCTTCCGTCTCCTCCCGTCGGCTACTGGTCCGGCCCTTTCTTTGATGTAATTCTTCTGCCTCAATCTGTCTATGCCCACCCCCCTCCCTAGAACCCCCTAAAATAGATAAAAATTTCCTAATTAAAAACCCCCTAAGGCCGCGCTTCGCCCGTCTCTCCGGATTAATGAATCCTTCCTCAAGACGGGCCCTCGATAGTTCGGAGGGCCAAACCTGCGAGAGTGGGGACTCTCGCAGCAATAAAAGGCTAGCTCTGGAGTACATATCTGATGGAGTTAATGGTGGGATGTGGGTTTAAAATACAAAATTTTAAAAAGTCGTTATATTAACACTTGTATAATTTGGTATGACAATCTATAGAATTGTAGAAAGGGCAGAATCAAAAAAGAAACCAGCCTAGAATCTCTACATAACTACAAACAGATTAAGGCCAACCTTTCTTAAATACAGTTAACCCATATCTAGCATCAAAATAGTGCTAACCATTGGTTGAGTAGATTCCTATGAGTAAGAATAAATCAGTTTAATTGGAACTTCAAGTGTGGTCCTGATCTTACATGCATGAAAAGAATATAATTAAGTGACTCCTGCCCCCCAGGCTGACCATGAATCTACTCTGGTGAAGTAGAAATATTTTATGCTATTTGTTCAGGATTATTCCATCTCTGAAAGTACTGTTGTTATGGGGAAAACCCTGGTTTACTTCTGCTTTCAGAAGTACTCAACCTTTAACATTAGCTAATCTTGCTAAATTGGTGTCTCGTTGCTTGGAGTTTAAACAGCTTCCCTTCTGTTTGGAAGGTCAATGCTCTGGCAATTAAATGCAAAGCAACTGAAATAATGCAGATTTTGCTTTGGTTTAATAAGCTAGTTAGCTTTATTTATTTATGTTTATGCTAATGAGGATGAAGCTACTGATTTTGAATTTTGCTTTCTAATATGCACACTAACATTTTCTAGAATGGCTATGAATGTTATAATAAAAAGTCAACACAGATAGTCCTCACTTAGTTACCACAATCAAGGCAAGAATTATCTGGTCATGGTTTGTTGCAGTTGTTAAATGAGAAACCCATATAATCACATCATTCTCCCAGTTGCAGTCGTTAAGGAGACCAAAGAAGGGCAGGCAGTTCTTTCACTCCCTGTGCAGAAAAGAACTCCTTCACTGGAAGGGGAAAATTCAGCCCATCCAGGAAAGGAGTTTTCTGCACAGGAAGAAACTCCTTAGCTGACCAAAGCCCCACTAGGCCAGCCCAGAGAAGAAGTTCACTTCCATGAAGGGAATGAAAGAGCAGCCTGCCCTTCTTCAACAGGCAATTCTTTCACTCTCTCTACATTCCTTCTCTGGGTGGGCTGAGCAAAGCATTATGACTTCTTTTGGCTAGGCCAATGAGGCAGTTCCTCCCTCCACTCCCTGTGTAGAGGAGGATATTTTCAGCCAGAGCCTGGAAGATCTGCCTGCCAGATTGATTTGAACCTGCATGGCTTGCTCTCCTTTGGTCTTTCCCCTGATATTTTCTTGGCTTCAACAATAGCTAGTGTAATTGAGCAGATGACTGAAGATACAAAAATACAAAATTACCTCAGTCAAACGTCATGCATGGTCTTCAACTTGACATAAAGAAAATATAATTGCAAAAAAATGAAGAATCAGGACATGGAAACTGTTAAAAGTTTGCATAAAAATAAATGGAGCGAGAAGCAAAATAACATTGTCCAAGTAGATTATTTTGGACTATCTGGGCAGACAAAAGATTCATATCAGGCCTTGTGCCAGGTGACAAGTCTGTGTCATGTGATAGTGATAATGGAAGATTTCAATTAGCCAGATAACTGCTAAGAATCTTATTCTGTCAAGGTGGATCTCTAACAAATGCTTGTCCTCTCTTGCTGATAGCATTGTATGGAAGATGGTAGATAAAAATCAGGGTGATCTGTTTTCCTAAATCTAATTCGTATCAATTTGTTAAGAAAAATCAAAGTGACTTGTACCTTGATGAATAACAATCATGTTAGCATTAAATTCAGTGCAACCAGAGGAAAAGGAACTAAAAGAATTAGTCCGGAATACTTCAGAAAAGTGAATTCTTATGAAAATAAGCTAAGTCAGATCCTATGGGTTAAAACATTGAAGGAGAAAAATATCTGGGAAGAATGAGAAAGTCTATAAAATGAGATACTGAAGGAGAAATCATGAATATTTTATACTTTTAGCTTCTCTATCTTAAAAAAAAGATAGAGAAGCTAAAAGACAAACCTGGATCTCTCTAAAATGCTGAAAAAGAAAAGGAAAGATGGACAGGAAATGAAATACACAACCAATGAAAAATGCAAAGATTATGAAGTCTTCAGAAACTGGTAGTAATGGTATTAAAAAGTTTTAAGCTAAAATTGAAATGTATATAACAGAATGACCCTTCAGTACAGGAGAGACAAAAGGAAAACGCCAGAAGGTTGGTTAAGAAAAAGGTGATAAACTAGTAATGGCAGATGCTGTGAAGATAGTTATTAAGGGCTCTTTTGCATTTCTCGTCTTTCAAAATGGAAGCAGAGCCTAGTTAGTAATTGTTATGCCATTGGAAGAAGTTTAATAAACAAAGAAGGATTAAGAGAGATCTTAGTTAATTTCAATGATGAAACTAGCAGAAGGGAAAACAGAATTGCTATCTCTAATCTTTGAGAATTGAAAGATTAGTGATTGTGCCAGGAGACTAGAAGGGAACAAATTCTATCCCCAGCTCCCAGTGCAAGTTCAAAGACGCCATCTGCCGCCGCTGCAGCAAGAAGGGACATTTAGCTGCTGTATGCAGGGCTCCTTTGCCTTGCAGCTCCTTCGCAGTGCCTCAAGCCAAGCCAAGCTGCCGTGATGGGGTCTACGCTGCTTCTGAAGACGTCGACTGCATGTCCAGGTGCTCTAATGGGGCCGAAGAGTGGTCAGTGAGCTCAGCCTCAACTTCCCAGCGTGGCCGCACGAAGATCCCATCCTCGTCGCCAATGTTTTGTTTGTAAAACAAAGGGAACTGGAACATAGGCTGCAGTTAGAACGTTTATTAACAGAGATTAACAAGAACTGAGGAACAAGGCCGGAGCCACCTGACAGCTATTTATAGAGACTGCTGACAGGCAGAGAACCAATCAACAGTCTGTAGTTTTGCCGCGCTTGGCAACAACGTGCGCGAGCCAATCAGGCTTCCCAGGCTTCAACTCTGCCCGGCACCGGTCACAACAAGTCTGGGGACTTAACAGATCCCATAAACATAGATTTGTCAATGATGATTAACAAGTAATAAATTTTGTTTATGTTACAATTAAGAAGAGCTAGCAAAAGTTTAGTTTGTAATTCATGTGAGGTGAACATTACTTCTTTCAACCGAATTATTATTTTAGTAGATTAGGGGAATACTGTGCACATATTTATCTGAATTTCAGAAGTTTTTATTTGCTATTGGTGCAATGATCTATATTGCTATTCTCAGCAATGGCATCATAAGGAAGATGAATGAATCCACTTTAAAATATTAGCCACCCATTGTCATTTTGTGTGATCTGCAAAAGTACAAGGAAGTAGATCAGTCTAGATATCAGAAGGAACTTCCTGACTGTGCAAGCCTGTGTCAGAAGGGGTGACAAGAAGGGGTGACTTCTACTTTTCTGGCAGTCCTCAAAAGTTGAATAGTCATTAGTCAAATGACTCTAGTGGATCATAGGTTGCAGGAGACAGCTTATAGCATTCTTCTCAATTCTATAATGTTATTATATGTTATTAAAATTAAAAAATAATTTCACACTGTGTCTAGAATTAAGTTAAACTAATGAAATTGTTAGTCTAACAATATTGTAATCTAAAGCATCAATATAATGGAGCCACAGAGTAGAGATAATATTCTAGCTATATTCCCCAAAATATAGTCTAGTCAAACAGTGATGTTTGCTTTGATTGAAGATATGTATAAAAACAGTTTGCTTTGATTGAAGATATGTATAAAAAGATGCACGATTATGTTTGCCAAACTGATTTGTTCTAGTATATTTTCCATATTTGCTCTGGTATATATAGCAAAGTTTGCCTGCAAAAAAAAAACCCCTAGCACAACTCTTTATGTCAAAACTGGAAGAATGGCTAAAATATACAAGAGAATTCCCAAGGTACTTTTTATCGTTTTTGAAAAAAACTAACCTTGTATTAATCTACTAGAGAAACATTTGCAACAACTAAGGATGGCAATTTTTAGCTGAAATACCAAGTGATTGGTGCTCCACTGCGGTAGACAATTAAACAAAATCTCCTCTTATGAAGTTCAACAAAAAACATACAAACAGCAGATGTCCACACCGTGGCCAAACAGCCTCCTTCATTTCTATCAGAGTGGAGAAGATCTCTCTTCTCCAACAAAACAGACTTTCTGTCAACCTGCTACATATTTATTTCACAGGCTTCAAGAAAAGAGAGCATCCATATCAAATTACATCTAAAACACATCCAGAATTCAAATTACTGGTTTGCTTGTAATCAGACACTGAAACAAACAAACAGATGGAAGCGGAAATGGCAATCCAGGCTGAGATTTGTATCTCTTTATGCAATGTTGTTTTTATCATCCTTCATTTTGAAACATATAGAAATAAATCAGATATTATTTGCTATTATCCTTCAATCTATGACTTTGTTTCTTGAGTAAGATTGTTACTTCTATACCCAACCTGTCCATCAACTTTACTGACAAATTACATAATACCTGTAGCACCGTACATACCTTTTATACAATTATCCAATCTGATAAGCTCTGACTTTATAGATGTTATATAACATAGAATAACAAAATCTATTAAAATTAGTAGCTAAAATATTCCTATTTTCTTTTTAATTCTTGTGGAAACAGCTATGTAGTGCATTAGCAAAGGACAACTCAAACTTCTGTTGGTAGTCAAATTATCAAACCTAAAATATTTACAAAACACAATAAAAGCACATATTTGGACACACCTGGTTAGGATTATTTGGATTTGAATATGAAGCAACTTATATTGACTGCAAGGCAGTGGGTTATTCTGTTGAGCTATGGTGGGAATTTTTAACAAGTTAAATGCTGCCATACTGAATTCCTAAAGAGCAAAATTCAGATGTTAATAATCAATAGGCAATTAAGCAGGAAGACTTGTTTTGCCATAAATTAATGTCACAAATGCATAAAATGAAATAGTGCAAACAATGGAAATAAAAGTGATTGCCACTCCCTTCTGAATACACAAGTAATAATTATATACATTTGACAAAATGAAATGTGGAAGCACTCTTCAGTTGGCCATGAAATTTCAGAATGACTTTAAGATCTGATGGGCAGCAAAATTTTAATAGCTTCCATTTGGAGATTCAAAATAAATTAGTTGACTTTTATTCCTTCCTACTCCAGCCCTATACATACACTCTTCTTTAAATGTTACTTGATTTTAAAACCATTTCCAACATTCTAACATATGTTCTTATAACATATATCTCATCATATTCTATGTTATATTATTTTGAATAGACTATACCTGTTTGAACTTCACTGCCAGTGATTGTGTGGATTGCCATAAAGAGTGTTAATGTCAGCATTTGGGAAGGCAAATTTTGACATGAGATAAAGGTTATTGGAATCAAAGGGAAGTTGGACTTAGTCCATTTGTGTACTGGCTCTAGGCCAGGGGTCCCCAACCCCCGGGCCGCAGACCGGTGCCGGTCCGTGGCTGGATGGGAGCCGGGCCGCAAGGCTAGAGAGGAGGAGGGAGGGAGGAGGGGGCTGCCCCCTGAGCAGAGCGTGCAGGAGAACGCAGGCGCGGCTGTTCGCACCGTTGGAGTGTGCCTCTTCCTCCACCCTCGTCAACGGAGGGACTCCTGGACGCCGCCGGACCGGCCACCGATTCCCTCCCCTGCTGGCATGCCGGCCACTCGTTTTCATCCAGGGACTGCGGAGGCTCTGCGGGCTGGGGTGGGAACTGGCGGGTTGCTCCGGCGGCGCAAGGAGTCCCTCCGTCGACGAGGGTGGAGGAAGAGCCCCCACCATCCTCCTGCGTTCTCCCGCCCACTCTTCCCAATGGGCCGCCCCCCCTCCCTCCTCCTCCTCTCCAGCCCGGCTCCTATCCAGCCACGGAGCCTGACCGAGCGAACGAGCGACCAAGCCTGGCAGGCGGGATGAGGAGGCTGGGGGCGGGGGGACGGGACGACGATGACGACGACAGAGACACATAGAGAGACAGAGGGAGGGAGGGAGAGAAAGATAGACAGAGACACAGAAGGAGTGATTGAATGAATGAATGCAAGACAGACAGACAGACACACACACACACACAGAGTGACAGAAATGGGCGGATGAAGGAGAGACACAGAGAAAGAGAGAAAGAAAGAAAAAAGTGGGAGAGAGAAAGACAGAGAGAAAGAGACAGAAAGGAAAGAAAGAGGGAACGAGAAAAAGAAAGAGAAAGAAATAGAGAGAAAGGGAAAGAGAGAAAGAAAGAAATAGCGAGAGAGAAAAAGAGAGACAGAGACAAAGAAAGAGAAAGAAAGAGAGAGAGAGAAAGAAACAAAGAACTTATGACCACAGTTGAGGCCAAAAGTTTGGTTGCTAACCAAGATCATTGTTAAGTGAGTTTCACATTTTCAAAGTTGGCCACGCCCACCCAGTCACATGACTGCTGAGCCCCTCAGCCGGTCCGCAGAATTTTCTTTAAAATGAAACCGGTCCCTGGTGAAAAAAAGGTTGGGGACCCCTGCTCTAGGCTGATTCCTTTTCTGACTCTGCTCTCAGGCTCTGTTACTCCTTCACCTACAATTTTTGGAATAAATCCAAATTCATCCAATCAGCTATCTTCCCATACTTACATTCAGTCTGGGTTTAGTTCGTTTTGTATTTGAATCCCCTTCTTACTTGCTTGCATTGATAGAGATAAGCAAAGAAGTTAATAGACCTGAAGTGATTTTTATGAAAAAAAAAAGTCAGCCTTTCGGAGCACACTGCTAAGTCAGCGTCTTTCTTTCTTTCTCACTCCTTGTCTCTATCTCACACATTTTCTTTTCTTCAAGGATTCTCAAATGAGTCCCATAGTTTGAAGTAGTTTGATCCTAATAAGATTTATGCAATACTATAAACATTGTTTTGCTGTTATCTAAACACTAGGCATACAAACTTTTATTTTCCAAGTGCCCAAAATATAGCAAAGCATCTGTATTCAGTAATTCTCATACAGGTTCCAAAGTATATTTTATAGAAATATACTGTACACAAGAACAATGTTGCTGGTCATTCATAAATGCAGACAAAATGGGGGGGAAAGTTTGTGCCCACTAAAAAAAGCACTATGCGGGCAAATCTCTGCTGATAAATATTTACTTACATGATTTATCTCTACCTCAGCCTAAAAGGATTTCTGATGCATGCAGAATGCCAAGGTTAGCTCTCCTTATCCATATATACAGTCATATTCTCTATTTACCCCTGAATCAGGTTTATAAAAATCATTCCATGAGGATTTCATGATGAAACTAAGTTTAGGAGAGATTTGATGACTTGTACAAGCAATACAAAATCCCTGGATATCCCCCAAATAATTTTCACATGTTAGTATTTCTTTTTTCCTGCTTAAACAATTCTAGGAACAGAATAATTCAATAAAATTCTTTCCTCTGTTTATAATGATGGGGTTTCTTTATTTAACTTTCGTGTCACTGGAAAACAATACTAAGTACAAAGAAGAGCAACCAAGATAATTAGGAGATTAAAACATGATGAATGGTTGCAGAATTGGGTATGGCTAATCCAATGAAAAGAAAGACCAAGAGACACATGATAGCAGTGTTCCAATATTTGAGAAGCTGCCCAAAGAAGAGGGCATCAACCTATTTTCCAAATCACCCAGAGACAAGACAACAATCAACCAGTGAAACAGCTTCCCTTCAGAAGTGATGGGTGCTCCATCACTGAAGGCTTGTAAGAATTCTTGTTTGTTCGGTGATTTGTCTTTCAACTTTACAGCAGAGACTGCTGATAGCATTCAACTATAGTTGTTGAAACCTTGATCTTTTTCTATTGAGAAAGAAAGGATTTAAAAATAAGAGTGAGGCACAGTCAGATAGTTAAAACAAAATAGGAAGCATTGCTATAGAAGAATGTAAACTGTGTTAACAAATTAGAAATATGGTCATTATTGGAAAAAATTAATATCAGTACTACTTGAAATCGAGAGTTCCAGCCAAATCAAGACCACTGGTTTGACATCAATTTGTGTTCATTAATAAAATAAGGAAAGAAAGCATACAATAATGGAAATACAGAAAATAACTGTAACATGTTTCTTCACAAACATACCATCATCTGCTTCTTTCTCTCTCCAGTTATAGATAAAATAGTTACACTGAATTATTTGCTCATTATAAATATTTTCATTTCTATATTTTTCAGAAATTAAAATTTGCACAATCCATCATATACTGCAGATCAGTTGCCACCAACATGACTTCTGAAAAGCATTTGATGTGCAAATCAACAGTAATAATGGGGTCTAATATATCATATCTGAACCTTACAGGTAATAATTGTTGCGGGGTTTTTAGGGGGGGAGGAAAAGAAGGAATTCTATAACTTTTAAATGGTTTCTTCTGCTTTTTCAGCATAATTTTGCAAGATTCACATCACATTTCGCAAGCAAATGTTATGATTATTTCATTGCTATTCAACTGCCTGGATGAGTCACTGCTATTTTCTTGGCAAGATTTTTGGAAGTGGTTTGCCATTGCCTGCTTCATGGGGCTGAAAGGGAGTGACTGTCTGAAGGTCACCCAGTGAGATTAGAACTCACTGTCTCCCGGGTTCTTGCTTGGTGGCTTAACATCAAATTGGCTTCAGTTTCATAATGAGGACTTTTCTAATCTTCATATAACATTTAAGATAAATTACCAGAGCTTTGGGTAATATGTATTCTTGATGAAGTCTTACAAAATAGTTTTAATGGTAGGGAGACAGCAAACTATTGACACTGCAGCCAATTTATTTAGGTGAAGCTGTTTATTAAACATATTGTGTTTTATATGTGAATTTCATTATGATTATAATTATATTATGTATAGTTGTTTCATTTAGGTAAACATATGTTTTCCCACAAAATTATGCCTCTGATATTCACAGAAACAATGCAATTTCATGAAGCTCCTGGAGAAACTTTTAGCTTCTTGTGAATTCCAATTTCATTAAGTATTAAAAGAAAATCATTTGTTTTGAAAGAGACAATGTGTCTTTTCCTTCTTACAACCATTATTTTTATATTCAATTTTAGCAGTTTAAAACTGCCAAAAATATATTGGAGAAAAGTGTGCTAAGTGCTTAAGCCTCAGTTTATTTCATGTTATCACCTGAAATGCTGATACCATTAACATTAGTGTAAAATTAAATATTCAATAAAATAATATTAGTTTTAGCCCGAGAACATATTATTATTTCAATCATCAGATGAACATAACGGGAGATGCCTATTTTGGAAATTAGGGTTAAAAATAATCCAAATTCCATTAAGGGAGTAACTTTATTATGCTAATACCAACTTAGGTTCCATAGGCATAGTCCAATTATTAGCTATATTTCCTTTTATGTAGTCTCTTTATTATTCTTCATAAATTTGCTTCTTGAATTGAAAGCTTGCAACAATTATGCAAAATTTTAATTGGCCTAATAAAGTTACATTAGTTATTATTAAAATTGTTTAATTGCCTTAACAATTACATTGTTTTTAAAAGTCCTCACAAACCTTTTCCAATCTGAAGTTACTCTTTGTGTCCTCATCTTAGTCTTAAAAACATATATAAAGTTATTCTTTGGGTTATTCCATCTTTATCATTCTTTTTATTAATCTTTTTTAAAAAGTGTTTCTCCTTTTTGTAAATAAAAGCCATAGAGCATTGGGTTGCAGAACTTACTCAAGAATTTCCCATAAACCGTTTCTTCCTTTTCTATGCATACTTACACTGTTAGGTGTAAACTATGTTTAACATTAACTAGCGTACATGTCGTACATTATTTGTAATCAGCTACAAAAATGCAGTTGAATTCAATATAGATCAGTGTTTCTCAACCTTGTCAATTTGAAGATGTCTGGACTTCAACGTCCAAAATTCCCCAGTCAGCACTGGCTGGGGAATTCTGGGAGTTGAAGTCCAGACATCTTCAAGTTGGCACGGTTGAGAAACACTGGTATAGATGATCCATGCTTGTATGACCTCTGCATGTAGAAAAGCAATGACACTGGCATAAATTTAGAATTAGACTTCAATAACCTCTCCAAACCTAACAATTTTTCCTTTATTTGCTAGATATCACACACACACACACACACATCTATCTATCTATCTATCTATCTATCTATCTATCTATCTATCTATCTATCTATCTATCTATCTATCTATCTATCTATCTATCTATCTATCTTACTGGACAGGCTCATATTTTAGACATGCAATATTACACACACACACACCCAAAAAAGGTTTCAAAGTTTTCTTAGGGAGTTTGTCTAATTGCTGAATTGATCTTAAGAATTATAGCACAATAAATGTATTCAGGAATTACTTTTTTCTCAGTTCTCTTTGTATCACTAAGTATTCAGAGGGTAAGCCCAACAAGCCCTTGCATGCAGCAGGAACTTACTCATCTGTATCACTAAACGTATTCATTATTTAAAACAATGTACTCCCTGCTATCTCATTGTTGTAACTGTGGTTTAAAGCTCTCTTTTTTTTAATACTAACCCAGTACTATAATAATTTTCTTGAAATACCAGTTTTGCTACTGAAAGACAGCTTCAGAAGAAAAACTTTCCCAAATGGATTAAATGTCAAGCTTTATATGATCCACTGCAGAAAAATACTACAAAGCTTGACTTAAAATCTGTTGTGTCTCATTCCCTGTCTCTTGTAGGGGTCAACCAGAAGCTTCTGAAAAACTCAAAAGGGTAGAATAAAGCAACAATAATTTCCTGATATCATTTCTCAGGGATTGCATTGAGTTGAATATGGAAACATACAAACCTAAATATCATGGCCAATAGAACTCTTTCCAGACATTTGACCTGTACAAAATAAGGGACCTTTAAATGATCTTTGAGAATATAGAGTCTCATATGAAGTTCAGTTCTTGCAACTTCAGCATTTTTGAAAGCTTGCCCTATCTTCCGCTTAAATATTTCCTACTAATAAGTAAGAATATTTCCACTCCACTGCTGCACAATTCTTCTATTTCACAGTTCCTTCTAATACCGAACTTTGCCTTTTTATAATTTTCGCCTACTAATTATAGTGCTTCTCTCTGAGGCAATTACTCTATTGCAGGTTCACAATTATTTGAATTTAAGCATTTACAGTGGGCTGCACTATATGTGTATAGTAGCACATTAACAGACAGTTATAATCAAATGCCCTTTACTACTACCAACTGCATAATTCATTTGGGTAAATACATATTTTAAAAGGTTGCTGCTTTATTGAAACTCCCAGTTTCCCATCCTCACTATAAAATCAAAGAGACATGATGTTAAAGCAATAATTATCATGGTCTTGGCAGCTTATATGCCATTTCTACAATCATAACTAAATAGTGCAATATCAAGATTAGTATCAAGTTATATATGTAAACCTGGTAGAAAACTGGTCTGTTCTTATAGCACCAGATACTCCAGTCCTATTATACTGAGATATAGGAGATTTATTTTTGGTTGAGAAAATGCCTAGAAAGTACTTGTTAAAGATTCTTGGGTTGGGCATAGAAGGAAACTTCAGCATAATAGTGATTTGCCATAATTAAGGAAAGTGACACACATCACACTACAGATTCTTATGTCTTATGATTCCTAGGCCTTTGAACTAGAATCAAAAGAGAAATGAGTCAGACTTTTCTGCCCAACATGGAGAGCCACCTTCAATGTGATTATGATTTCTGTATACTTATCTGAGAGCATCATTGAAATAGTTACAATTTTTAGTCTATTATCTGCACCTCTATAATTGTCTGGTTTGGTTCTGCAACCTAACAAGACAGACACAGGCTTCAGAAGATAATCAGAACTGCAGAAAAAACAATTACTGCCAACCTGCCTTCCATTGAGGACCTGTACACTGCACGAATCAAAAAGAGGGCCGTATTTACAGGCCCCCTCACATCCTGGACATAAATTGTTTCAACACCTACCCTCAAAACAACGCTATAGAGCCCTGCACACCAAGACAACTAGACACAAGGACAGTATTTTTGCCTGAATGCCATCATTCTGCTAAACAAATAATTCCCTCAACATTATCAAACTACTCACTAAGGCTGCATTACTATTAGTCCTCTCATCATTCCAATCACCCATTTCCTTCCACTTATGACTGCAGAACTATAACTTTGTTGCTTGTGTCTTTATGATTTATATTGATATTGTTTCCTGATTGCTCATTCGTACCCTATGAGTATCATTAAGTGTTGTATCATATGATATCTTGTCATTTTATGTACACTGAGAGCATTTGAACCAAAGACAAATTCCTTGTGTGTCCAATCACACTTGGCCAATAAAGAATTCTATTCTATTCTATTCTATTCTATTTTAACCAACCTTTTCAACCATCATTTCTATAGATCATCAGTCTCCGGGTCAAGACATCAATCTTTGGGCCAATTATTCACAAGACCTAATTGGGAATTCCACCAATAATGAATTTACAACTATTGTTTTACCTCTGCTTTATCTCCTTATATTCTTGGCAAGCATCTTTCTGAATAGCTTGGCCGTATGGATTTTCTTCCACATCAGAAGCAAGACCAGCTTTATATTATACCTCAAAAACATTGTGGTCGCAGATTTGCTGATGACTCTGACATTTCCATTTAAAATTATTCAAGATTCAAGACTGGGGCCATGGTACTTCCATTTTTTCCTATGCCGGTATACAACGGTTTTGTTTTATGCCAGTATGTATACAACAATTGTTTTTCTTGGACTTATTAGCCTTGATCGATATCTGAAAGTGGTAAAACCATTTGGAGATTCCAGGATGTACAGCATTACTTTCACTAAGATTCTGTCACTTGTGGTTTGGATTGTTATGGTGTTTTTAGCTTTGCCAGATCTGGTCCTCACTAATAGTTACCCAACTAGGATAAATACCAGTGACTGCTTAAAACTGAAAAGCCCATTGGGAGTCAAATGGCACAATGCTGTCATTTACTTCAATAATGGCATATTTGTCATTGTGCTGATTCTATTAATAGGGTGTTATATTGAAATATCCAAATATATCTATAAATCCAGCAAGCAGTTTATTAGCTCTTCAAGTCACAAGAGGAAACACCGTCAAAGTATCAGAGTGGTGGTGACAGTGTTTTTTATTTGCTTTGTGCCATACCACCTATGCACAATCCTTTTTGATTTGTGCCAGTTAGATTATTATTTAGGTGCTTCAGCCCACAAGTTCCTGTACTACTGCAAGGAAGTGACTATTTTCCTATCGGCAAGCAATGTCTGCCTAGATCCAATCATCTACTTTTTTATGTGTAGATCGTTTTCACGGAGGCTTTTCAGAAAATCAAACATGCAGACAAGGAGTGAAAGTATCAGATCCTTTCAGAGTATCAGAAAATCAGAAGTGCGGATTTATCATGAATATACTGATTTGTGACATCACTGCTATGCATTTTTAATGGTTATTTGTACCAATGTGTTCTATTTGTAAATAAAGGTATTTTGCTTGTTTTACAAATTTGAATGTATTTTGTGATTAACATTTGCAGCCTTTCCATGATTTTCGGTTTGAAAAGGAAGAAAACAGTGATTCACTAAATTATTACAAAATATATGTCCATTGACAAGTGAGTTGTTTTTTTTTACTTGCATTAGGATTATTTTAAAAGATATATGGTGCCATCTGGTGGACAGAAACAGGGTTGTGATGCAATGCAAGGACTGAGCTGTTGAAACAATGCTATCTAAGGATAGTTCAAAACTGTAGGCTAAGTTGATTTTCTCCCAGGCTGCTCCCAGCTGTTTCTAAAGAGAACTTCAAAAATTCCAGCCTAGTGAGCTGGCAATGGGACTAAGCCATAAACATAAGCCCCAATTGGTTGTTTCCCTATTTCTTGCCCTTCCCATCCCTGCCTTGCTGATTGTTCCCTCTAACTAGTTCTCATATTTTCCTTAGTTTTCCCAGATATACTCTCCCTCCCTCCCTCCCTCCCTCTCTCTCTCTCTCTCTCTCACACACACACACACACACACACACACCATTATTGCATTTCCTGCCCTATCTTTCCCATATAATGTCTTTTAATAATAATCTTTCCTTTGCTGACTTATGGGTAGCATTATTGTAGTGATGCTACAGCACTCAAAACATTCAGGAACATCTTGCCTTTTACTTCTATTCATCTGAAGATCCATGGGAATTTTGCAGCAAAGTACACTGATTGTAACATTTCTACATTCTAAACATTCTAAAGATGATGTCTAAAATATAAACAAAACAGAAGATAAGCTTTGCAATTCTAAGTCTGGGGACAGAAAATCAGAGGCTGCATAGTTCATTCAACATCGGTAGATATCAAAAGGGAGTTCATTGGGAAAGGTAAGGGTTGAATAGAGAAACAGTTTCTGGGGCTGAGGATAGTTCATTGACTTAACTGCCCCCTGATGGATCAACCAAAATGGCTGCATAGGGCCATGACCCACCATTGCAAGAAAGCATGCAAGGTGTTTTGACCAATCACAGCTAAGCTGTCAAAAGATAGAAAGGAAGCCCTGAAGACCATCTGCTTAAGCCAGAAAACAGGTGTTTTTTTAACCAAAAGCTGTAAAATGCAGGTGTGAACCTGGGAAAGGGAGAAAGATGATGTCATTGGTTTCAGCTGTTCAGAAATGATAGCAATGGGCCAAACAGAAAGTATGGCTTTGTCCAGACTCACAGTTGCCTAACTGATATACTGTAAAACTTAAGTCAGGCTATAATACAATCAATTTAGGCAGAGACCTTATAATAAGCTGCTTTTAATTCATCTCACAAGGCACGACTGGACAGCTTTCTCCAATCTAGCTTCCAGTCAGGTTAGCTTTGGCATAAACCACAAGAATAATTTAAATAGCCAACAAATAATCAAGAAAGGATTCACACTGTACCAAGATAAGTGGTAGCTCTGTTCCAATCTATTTCCTCCTTGAAGAAAGGGAATACTAATTAAAATCCAAGCCAATCCCCTTACTCATATTTATGGCACTATCTGAAGTAAAATATGAAATGCATTATTAACTTCTCCACAAAATTTTCCTTAGGCAATCATAATACAAATATTTAAAATAAGCAGTAGAGGCGAAGATGCCATTTTGAATTTTATCAAATGGAAGCTTTAAAAGTAGCATTATTAACAGCACTTATATGCGTAGCCAAAAGGTGGCAATATATTACTGTCAATAACATATAAACTGACATGCCTAACAAATTCCCACTAACATTAATTAAAGGGATGTTGGACTTCGTTGGCTTGTAGCTATATGGAGATTCTAGGCTCATCTCTCTTTTAACTCCACCCCCAGGTTCTGGCACTTCTACAGTCCGTCCGTCCCCCCCGTCCCCCGCCAAAAATTAATGTCTCTAATGTATAGTTCTGTGCGCCTTTGGCATTTAGTCATGCTGGCCACATAAACACGAAGATGTCTTCAGACAGCACTGGCTCTTCGGCTTTGAAACGGAGATGATCACTGCCTCCTAGAGTTGGAAATGACATATAGCACATATGGGCGAGGGGAACCTTTTAATGTATAGTTAAACATAATCCAATTGAAACTCTTTGATCTTATGACAGAGTTATCTTAATACATGCACCAAGCCTTTTTAAAATTCATATCAATTTAATTATGCATTGTTTTAAAATAGGCCCACTTCAAAGGGTTTCTCAGCAGTTAACGGCAACATATAAAATGGATTTAAAATGTGAAAAAATAAATAATACAAACTCTATTAAAATACTCATCAATTCCTATGATGGCCATTCACAATCAACTAAAGCCAAAGAGAGATAGAAAAAGGAGTGGATTCGTTTTGTTTGTTTGTGAAAGGCACTCAGAATTGGGGCAATAGAAACATGCAGGTTATTCTAAAGACTGGTGCCCTTACAGCAAAAGTCCTGGTCCCATGGAGCTTTTGGGGAGTGGGTACACCCAAGAGACTTTGTAGATTCAAACACATAGGCACAATCAGTTCCGGCTGTGACAATTCTGGAGGAATCCCACTGCTGCATCTTACTGGACTTTAAAGGTAATAATCAGCATTTTGAATTGGGGCTGAAAGCCTATCAGCACAATGACTTTAATTTTGAAGTTATTCTGTTCTGGAATTATTGTTTCATCAGCAAAATAGTCAAACGTTATGATAATTGTACATCTCTCCTGACCAGAAAATAGATATCTACCTCTCCTCCACATCTACAGATGCAAATAGTTCTTGGCTTGCAACCATATATTTCGCAACCATCCAAAGTTAAATATGTGACTTATAAGCACCCTTCCACTTATGACCATCACCAGATTACTATGGTCACATGATCAAAATTTGGTTACTTGGCAGCCAGCATGTATTTATGACTGTTGCAGTGTCCTGGAGTCATATGATCTCTATTTGTGACCTTCCTAGCTGGTTTTGACAAGCCTAATCAATGGGACAAGCTGGATTTGCTTAACATGTAATAACCTTGGGGTGGTCATAAAATCCAGCACAACCAACATAACAATTGCCTTACTTAGCAGTAGAAATTCTAGTCCCTATAAGTCGGGATAAAGTAATTGAGGATGAAAATATAGGAAATATAGTAAATTGGTTAAGAGCTCTAGGAATTGAGAGTAGAAAAAAAAAGTAATTCAAAAATTGGAGTTGAATTGGTTTGAAAAAATACAGGTAGAAAAATGGACCATGAAAGTAAAGGGAATATATAAAATAGATAGAAGTAAAACTAAATTTGAAAGTTTAGTATCTCAAATTATTAAGGATGAAATTGGGTTAAAAGGACTCGTTAGTAAGATATATAAGATTATAAATTTCGATGGAAATCCACAAATGGTAATGAAAAGGAATTGGGAGGAAGACTTTAAGATTAAAATATTGGATTTGGATTGGAATGAGAACTAGAAGAGTCGAATCATGAGGACTTTGTCTATAAGGATTAAAGAGCATAATTTTAAGGTTGTTTGGAAATGGTATTGGACCCCATTAAGATTATCATTGATAGATAAAAAAAATGAGTGATAAATGTTGGAGATGTAATATGGAAGTGGGAACTTATGAACATATGTGGTATAAATGTGTGAAAATTAAAAAGTTTTGGCAGCAATTAGAAAAAACGATGGGTGAAATGATGAAAAGAATAATAATATTGAGATCAGAAACTATATTGTTATTGATAATTAATGAACCTGAGTTAACAAAACATGAGAAAGAATTGATCAGAATTATGATTATAATGGGTAGGATTGGGTAGGGTAGCAAGATATTGGAAAATAGAGGTAAATATTAAAATAGAAGAATGGTACTGTGAAATGTGGAAATTAGCCTTAAATGATAAAATGACGTGTGATATTAAATTTAGAGAGGGGGTTTATAAAAAAGATATCTTTTGGAAGACTTGGAAGCCATTTGTGGACTATGCACTTGGAACTTTGGATGCCTTGATGCCTGTACCTAGAGAACGTGGATTTTGGAGATCTTAAAGATAATAGAAGATACTTGAAACCAACTCTTCCTTTTGTTTTGTACAGCACTGGGTGAAATATTGTAAAAAATTATAAAAACTTCAATTAAAAAAAAAAAGAAATTCTAGTCCCAATTTGATGGTAAGTTGAGAACTATCAGTACTTAGAAAAATTAAGGAAAACTGCCTCCCACAAACTGTAGAGAAAAATGTGGCGCTAAAACAAACATAGTTGGCAAGTTTCTATAAACAAGCTCCTTTTTTCCTTTAAATAAATCTGGTTAATAACATTGTGTGATCTTCTAACTTTCATGATGGCATATGGTTGTGAAGGGTTTGACACAGAACACTCTATTCATGGTTGTATTATGTGCTTGTATAATGTCATCAATACTTTCCTGTGAATTTCTTGGGAAATCACAGTGGCATTCAGGTAGTCCTCAACTTACAAACCACAATTGGGACTAGAATTTTCGTTGCTAAATTGTTAGGTGAGCTGCACCCCTTCTACAATCTTTTTTACTATGGTTATTAAGTGAATCGCTGCAATTATAAGCACAATCTTTAAGCAAATCCAGCTTCCCCCATTGATGCTGCTTGTTACAAGCTAATTGGGAAGGTCACAAATCACATGACCCTGGAACACTGTAGTTGTCATAAATACATGTCAATGGCCAGTGCTGAAATTTTGATCCTGTAACCATGGAGATACCGCAACGATTGTAAATGTGAGGACTGTTGCAAGTCACTTTTTTTTAGAGTCATTGTAATTTCGAAAGTTGTAAGTGGTTTAAATTGTTGTAAATCAAGGACCACCTCTACTGGCTTGGTATTTTGAGGTTTGAAACAGTGGTGGGATTTTTACAACCAGTTCTCTGAGTGTGGCTTGGTGGGCATGGTAGGGTAAGATACTGTAAGATTTCCATTCCCTCCCTACTCCAAGGGAAGGTTACTGTAAAATCTACATTTCCTCCCGATCAGCTTGGACTCTGGAGGCAAAGAAAAGAGCCAGTCGGAGGTCGTATTTACCAGTTCTCCAAACTACTCAAAATTTCCGCTAGTTCTCCAGAACTGGTCAGAACCTGCTGAATACCACTTCTGGCTTGAAAGTTTGCGTGCAGTTGGTACACAGTTATCTGATAGTAAGTCCTAACATAGAAAGTGAGATAGAAACAGAGAGAGAGGCAGAGACAGAGAGAGAGAAAGAAGGAAGGAAGGAAGGAAGGAAGGAAGGAAGGAAGGAAAGAAAGAAAGAAAGAAAGAAAGAAAGAAAGAAAGAAAGAAAGAAAGAAAGAAAGAAAGAAAGAATTATTTTGAGTTTTTCAACGTTTAAGGACATTTAAAGAATTATTCTAGCACCTACAGTATGTCATTTAATTCTTATGTGTCAACAATGTAGTCTGTTTTATATAAGCGCAGCTACTTCTTTTTAAAAGTTCATGGGGGATAAAGGCAGACATTGTGCTATGTGATGTTTCCCAATCTTAGACGATAGAAGTGAATCTACAGTTGATGGTTCATTCAAGTGGCATATTTCATGCAACTCATGTTCTTTAGAATTTATACTGTGGCAATTTCATTGTGTTAAATATTATTAATATTAGGACAGAGTTAAATAGTTATTCCTTATATAATTAAGTTTATATCAAAAAAAGAGCATTAAAAAACTTCTTTCACGTAATTACCCTTCTCAGAGCCATGAACTCTCCCTGTGTGGCTCTCAACAGGTGGCAAATTTCCATGAGATTTGACTGATTTTATACAGCAGTTCCCACAAGGACTTTTAACATATTACTCATCGTGATTTCATGTATTTTCATTTTAAACAGTATTCTTTTCTGAGGCGATGTAAAAAGAAAATAATTACAAAGTATGTTTCAGGATTTTTTTAAAAAGGAATATCACACTAACAAATATCTAACAGCATTTTGTCTTCAGCTCTTGCAGTTATTCCACTAATAAGCATATTATCTTTTTTGCAAAGCACCAGCACTTCTTCCATAAAAATAATGCAGTCCTAGAAAAGATTCTCACTGCTTCCACACAAGGCACATATCACTTTGAAAAAAATCATTAAATCTCACCAGATAAAACAAAAAAAGTATGGTAAAATATTTTTTTCTGCTTAATATGGAAGTACAGGTAGAATATTTATTACCAAAGATGTGTACTTCTACAGTAAATAAATAAAAGTGTGATTTGTTGTTTATGTAACAAACAGTTGTGGGAACTGTTTAGCTTCTAAAACTTGGCATGGAAGGAGGAAATTAGAATTTTGTAAGAGTTGCTATAGCTGTTAGGGAACTTTTATGGTTTCAGCTTCATACATTTCCTTTTTTTTTTTTTTTTTTTGGCAATGTTTCTAGATTTGGCACTCACAATTTAAATCAGCCTCTCATGGCCAGCTGCAGTATCAGCTGAGAGCTACAAACTCTACAACTGGGGCTTTTAAACCAGTGTGGGAAGTGCCGGAAACTTTATTTCGGCATGGATTTGGAAGGGCATCATCACTTCTGGATTATCTGAGAAACTATCGAAGTTCGTACTGGTAAGAAGTTATTATACATTTATTTGTTTGGGTGGTTTTAAATGTATTCTTGTCAAAATGCTTAATACCAAATCTTGCTCTAGGATTACAACTTCAAACTGCAGACTAGAAAAAGATATTTGAAACACAATAAATAAGTAGATGTCTGCTGAATATGTCATCATATTACTGATACAGTATATTATTTTAACAATTAGGTTTTTGACTATACATCATTCAATTCCAACACCATTATAAATGTTATTGTTAAAACTCAATGCAATTGAAAACTAGTAAGGAAACTTAAACACACCAGTAAGTTACAAATAAAAATAAAAAAAATATTTAGTTGTTCAATATTAGCTATACATTGCATTAAATATAGTTTCCCCTAAACTAATTACTCAATTAGTTATAAAACTAGCTGTATCTCATCTTTGTACCTGTGATACTTTAAAACAATCTATACAATAGTTAGATCTGATTGCATTTGTATTAAAGATTGCTTCCATCGCAAATATATCAGTATAACTAGATATTTGTAGTTATTGGGATGGGATGAGATTTTAATATTTTAAAAAAGTTTTGGCAAAAAATAAAAGTGGAAAACAAGTTTTATGTTCATCTATGGAAAGCCAGGAAGGCAAAACATGCCATAATTAGAAGGAAGAGCCAAGTTGAGACTCTTTTAAAAGTCTTATTTGTGTTATTGAACCGGACACTTGCAACACGAAGTAAATTTAGCTTGATAACCAGTGCTAATGAACAAATGACTTACCAGTATCTCTTACTATGAATATTCAGTAGTGGTGGGTTCCTACCAGTTCAGACCGGTTCAGCTGAACCGGTAGTGGTTTGGCCCCTCTTTTTATACTGAGTATTCAGTATAAAATAGCATTATTGAGCAAAGAATACAGTTCATGCTGGTTATTTTGTACAGAAATATTGCCCATTTCACAAATTACAATATTTAAGCTATATTTATTACTGTGTTATTTTTATTATTAAAACAAAATATAATTCATTGTTAGAAATCCTTGTCTTACTGTAAACTTCATACTTGGCAGAATAATTTTGGGTTTCTGACATCAGAGCAATCTAGTGATTTCAAATCTCTGCAGAACAGAAATGGGGGGGGGAGCTTTTGGTTTATAATAAACTGTGCTTTTTAGGGACAGGTTTGAACCGAATACCAGCATACATTACACACTGTATGGATGGCACTGGAGGCAAATATAGGTCTAAAAAGAGGGATTTACAGGCTTATGCAATACAGATGTGATGGGATATGACAACCATGTATTTCACTGTATATAAAAAATTGTGCTTAGAGGACTCAGAGGGGCCACTAGAGTACAATTATTAAATAATAGGGAAAACTACAAAGTCAATGGGCCTCTTTAAATAAAGAGCAAAAAGAAGAATATTTTATGAGCATAGTTTCTTTCTTGGCATTAACTTTCTTTTGCTTTTCCTGCTTATTTTCCTATTCTGGCCTTCCGGGTGCGTTTCAAGGTCTTAGTGACCATCTTTAAAGCGCTCCATGGCATGGGACCTGACTACTTACAGGACCGCCTCCTACCACATACCTCCACCTGACCAGTCCACTCCCACAGGGAGGGCCTCCTTAGGGTGCCGTCCGCCGGGGAATGCCGGCTGGCGACCCCCAGAGGAAGAACCTTCTCTGTGGCAGGCCCCGCCCTCTGGAACGACTTGCCTCCCGACCTCCGCACAATCACAGACCTTCGCCTCTTCCGCCGGGCATTAAAAACATATTTCTTTCGTGCGGCCGGCCTGGCATAGCTGATGTAGCTATGTTACTATTTTAACTGGGTTTTTAAATCATGCTTTTAGCACAGGTTAACCTATTTAATACTAGTTTTAATTTTTGGACTGTTGTATTTTTTTTATATTTTATAATTCCTGTGCACCCGAGTCCCATGTTCCGGAGAAGGGTCAGTATATAAAACTAATAAATAAATAAATAAAATAAATATTCCTGCTTTCTTACTTCCTTTTTTTTTAACTTATGACCTTTCATTGGCCCTTGAAATATTTGATGGCTTAGTGACAAGTTTAGTTTTCTTGGAAATACGTTTTTTGTAGTGTATTTTGTGGCTCAATTTAACACCATAGATTCAAGCAGTACTTTGATTTTCCTGGGAAGATATATTTGGGCTAGGGGCTTTTAGCTGGACCTGCAATGCTACTTTGGATGTTAACAGTTGGTATAAATGCTACTCTGGTTTGCAAGCAGAGAAATAAAATGGGCCCAAATTTCTTCTCGGCCCATACTGTGGTAAGCTTCTTTATTGTAGGTATTCAGTTGCTCACATTTAAAAAAAGATTACAAGACATTCTATGACATTAATAAGTCCAAAGGCTCAACTTTTCTCTGGTCTTAATTTAAGGAAATGGATCTATATATGGAACTGTTGTCTTAAGAGGCCAGACTGAAATTTTGGAGTTGTTTCAAAGAGAAAACAGTTGATACATTTTTCACTGGTTTCTATAAACACAATATACTGTATATGTAATTACATGCAGAGTTTATTTCTGCAATCTCTTTGGCTTTCTCATGTACAAAGTCAAGTTCAATTGTGTAAATATCATATTTTTCTTTTAGCTCTTCCTTCATTTTAAAATCAACTCATTAAGTTTTTGGCTATAAATGACAATTGTAGAAATTTCCAATGTATGCGGAAATATTTCTCACAAAGGCATTTATGGATTGGGGGGGGAAAACAAATCCTGTTTAATCGTTGCAATCAGGTAACTTGTCAGTTAATGTGATTTAACTAAAGAAAGGAGATTTTAAAAAGAAAGAAAGAAAGAGAGAGAGAGAGAGAGAAAGAGAGAGAGAAAGAGAGAGAGAGAGAGAGAGAGAAAGAAAGAAAGAAAGAAAGAAAGAAAGAAAGAAAGAAAGAAAGAAAGAAAGAAAGAAAGAAAGAAAGACAAGACAAGACAAGACAAGACAAGACAAGAAAATAGAAGAGTTGGAAAGGGCCTTGTCGGTCTTCCAGTCCAACTCCCTGCCTAGGCAGGAAACCCTATACCATTTCAGACAAATGGCTATCCACCATCTTCTTAAAGACTTCCAGTGTTGGGGCATTCACAACTTCTGGAGGCAAGCTGTTCCACTGATTAATTGTTCTAATTCTCAGGAAATCTCTCCTCCATTCTAAGTTGCTTCTCTCCTTGATTAGTTTCCACCCATTGCTTCTTATTCTTCCCTCAGGTGCCTTGGAGAATATTTTGACTCCCTCTTCTTTGTGGCAACCCCTGAGAAATTGGAACACTGCTATCATGTCTCTCCTAGTCCTTCTTTTCATTAAACTAGACATACCCAGTTACTGCAACCGTTCTGCCTATGTTTTAGTCTCCAGTCCCGTAACCATCTTTGTTGCTCTTCTCTGTACTCTTTCTAGAGTCTCCACATCTTTTCTACATCATGGCATCCAAAACTGAATGCAGTATTCCAAGTGTGGCCTTACCAAGGCATTATAAAGTGGTATTTACACTTCAGGTGCTCTTGATTCTATCCCTCTGTGTTGGCTTTTTTGGCAGCCGCTGCACACTGCTTGCTCATATTTAAATGGTTGCCCACTAAGACTCCAAGATGCCTCTCACAGTTACTACTATTGAGCAAGGTACCACCTATACCAGGGGTCCCCAACCTTTTTTGCACCAGGGACCGGTTTCATTTTAAAGAAAGTTTTGCGGACTGGCTGAGTGGCTCAGCAGTCATGTGACTGGGTGGGCATGGCCAACTTGGAAAATGTGAAACTCACTTAACAATGGTCTTGGTTAACAACCAAACTTTTGGGCTCAATTGTGGTCATAAGTTCTTTCTTTCTTTCTCTTTCTTTCTTTCTCTCTTTCTTTCTCTTTCTTTCCCTCTTTCTCTCTTTCTTTCTCTCTTTTTTCTTTCCCTCTTTCTTTCTCTTTCTTTCTGTCTCTTTTTCTTTCTCTCTTTCTCTCTCTTTTTTCTCTCTCTTTCTTTCCTTTCTGTCTCTTTTTCTCTTTCTCTCTGTCTTTCTTTCGCTTTCTCTCTCTTTTTCTCTCTCTCTCCCACTTTCTTTTTCTTTCTTTTTCTTTTTCTTTCTCTCTCTCTATCTCTCTCTCCTTCGTCCTCCCATCTGTCACTCTATGTGTGTGTGTGTGTGTCTGTCTCGCATTCACGCACTTAATCACTCATTCTGTGTCTCTTTCTCTCCCTCCCTCCTCTCTGTCTCTCTGTTTGTGTCTGTCACTCTCTGATTCCCCCCTCCCTCCCTGTCTCTCTCTGTGTCTGTGCCTCTCTCTGTCTGTCTGTCCTCGTCCCCGCCCCGCCCCTGACCCCCGCGGAGCCTCGTCAGCCCGGCCCGCCGCGCTCACTCGCCTTAGCCTGCCCCGTCTGCCCGCCGCACTTGGTCACTCGTTCGCTCGCTCAGGCTCCTTCCAGGAGCTGAGAAGGCTCTGTGTGGGGGGGGGTAGGGAGGGAGGGCTGCTGCGGCGCCTAGGAGTCCCACCATCGATGAGGGTGGAGGAAGGACTCCAACGGCGCAAACAGCCGTGCCTGCGCTCTCCCGCACACTCTGCCCAGGGCTCTGCCCCCTCCTCCTCCTCTCCGGCCCTGCGGCCCAGTTCCTACCAAGCCACGGACCGGCACCGGTCCGCAGCCCGGGGGTTGGGGACCCCTGACCTATACTGTACCTGTGCATTTGTTTTTGTTGCCTAAATGTAGAACCTTACTCTTTTCACCATTTAATTTCATTTTATTAGATAGTGCCCAATGTTCAAGTTTGTCAAGATTCTTCTTTATCTTAAGCTTATTTTCTGGAGTGTTGGCTATTCCTGCCAGATTGGTGTCATCTGTAAATTTGATTAGTTCCCATTTATTCCCTCATCCAAATCATTGATGAAGACGTTGAAGAATACTGGGCCTAAAACAGAGTCTTGGGGTACTCCACTGCATACTTCTCTCTATGGAGATGCAATTTCATTGAGGGCTATATGTTGAGTGTGGTTGGACAGCCAGTTACGAATCCATCTGGTGGTGATGCTGTCTAACCCACATTCTTCTACTTTAGCTAGTAGTAGGTTATGGTCTACCTTCTCAAATACCTTACTGAAGTCCAAGCAAACTATATTGACACCATTTGTCTGGTCCACTAATTTTGTCACTTAAATTTTGTCACTTAAATTTTGTCATTAAATTTGTCGAAAGAAAGAAAGAAAGAAAGAAAGAAAGAAAGAAAGAAAGAAAGAAAGAAAGAAAGACAGAAAGACAGAAAGAAAGACAGAAAGATAGATGAGTAATACCAATACTGTTCACTATACTTCTCTATAAATTTCTCTGATTTAACCGCATATAACCTTTTGTTTTCATACACTTCCTATATTGCCTTTTCTTTAAACTTCTCTTTTTTTCTGAAAAAACCTAACTCCAACATCTATAGCTTACATGGCCTTTTTCCTTCTCTCAATTTTATTATCTTTGTAATTTAGTCCTTAATCATCCACTACATACTTTTTGGCATGTTTTTCAAGACAGCGATTTTCATTTATGTCAAGGACCATTCATTCCTTGCAAGAGATTGCATATTACTCACTGCCTTTCCCTCAGCATTTCTACATCTTAAAATGTCTCTGTCCATTTTCCAATTTTAGCAAACTTTTACATAGGAACATAAATTCATCTACTTTAATTTTTCAACATTTATATGTAAGTTGGATTCAATCATGGCATTTCTTGCACCTGGTTCTAACACATTAATATTCAGATCGCTATGTCATTAAATCATTATGGAAAACTGACATGAATTGTTTCTTTTCTCTCACATTTTCTGCAATCCTGTGTTTGTCCCAGAAAATATTTTATCAATAGCACTTTGCTATTGAAAAAGTTTGCCTATAACTCAACTCATTAAAAGAAGTAGAAATGGTAAAATGAAAAAAACTGATTTTATAGACTTACATAACTTAAAAAGGAGATCTGAAAGAAAAGCTGCATTTATGGGAAGTGAAAGTAGGATTGGAATGTTTACCATTATAGTAATTCCAGTTATTTCTAAATTGTGGTGTCCTGAATAAGAATTCTAATCCAGTTATGCTCCCCCCAATTCAAACAAGTGTGTGCAAATCAGAATATACATGAAGGATACGACAGATTTTTTTTCTGTGTGTTCAGGAAGGGATTATACACATACTTACACATATGATTTTATTTTTTTAAATATCACATTACAATCTTATATTCTAAATACTTGGTCATAGTGAAAAGGCTTCTATACATGCAGAAATCAATTTCCATAATCAGGATAAATATAAAGATAAAGGTTCTCCTTGCACATATGTGCTAGTCATTCCCTTATTCTAGGGAGCGTTGTTCATTTCCGTTTCAAAGTCAAAGAGCCAGCGCTGTCTGGAAAGGTCTCTGATCATGCGGCTGGCATGACTACATGCCAAAGGTGCCCGGAACGCTGTTACCTACCTACCAAAGATGGTTCCTATTTTTCTACTTGCATTTTTACATGCTTTCGAACTGCTAGTTGGGAGAAGCTGGGACAAGTAATGGGAGCTTAGTAATGGGAAGCACTAGGGATTCAAACTGCCAACCTTTTTGATCGACAAGCTCAGCGTCTTAGACACTGAACAACCGTGTCCCTATAGTCAGGGATCCTGTGGCTATTCCAGAAAAAAAAATAAACATCACTATCTGTTTACAAAAATAATAATTATATAGAGGTCATTTCATCAGAAGCAAAGTATGTGATGAGTTATTCTAGTTAATAGATTGTGCACATCTTTTGTGTGCATCTACATATGCATTTGTATCGGTAATATTTCTAGGAATGACCTTGGGAGACAGAAGCTTAACCAACCATCAAACAAAAAGTCTCTTAGCCCAGAGAGGGAAAAGGAGTGTGGGAAAAATTCAGAAGGGGCTGTCCCTAGTGTTAAGGAAAGGCAGGGGAGAGGAAAGTATTTTCAGATCTCCTAGATTTTGTTATAGCAACCCTTACAATAAAGGTAATTTATTATTCATCATTTGTGCTTGTTGCCTACATTTCCTAAAACAGCTTACAAGTCTGAAAGAATTTATCATCTCATTTACTTTCCCCAAAACTATGGAGGGTCCTTTTTAAGGGTTTTTCCTTCTCTGACCTGAGATACCTTTTACAAGTAGGTGAAGTTGAAAAATGAGCGCACCAAGCTTGAAATTTTGGGCTTGGACAACCTAGAACGACGCCGACTAAGGTCTGATCTAAGCATAGTACACAAAATTATCGGCCAGAATGTTCTACCTATCAATGACTACTTCATCTTCAATCACAGTAATACACGAGCACACAATAGATAAAAACTCAAGGTAAACTGCTCCAAACTCAATTGCAGAAAATATGACTTCAGTAACAGAGTAGTCAATGCCTGGAATGCACTACCTGATTCAGGTATTACATCCCCAAACCCCCATAATTTTAACCTTTGATTGTCTCCTGTTGACCTTACCCCACTCCTAAGAGGTTTTTAAGGGATGTGCATAAGCGCATCAGCGTGCCTGCCATTCCTGTCCTACTGTCTCCATTTATTCGTACCTATTTACTGTGTTCATATTTACGTTTTATACTTATACCTGTTTGACATCTTTTACATGTTTGACAAACTAAATAAATAAATAAAACATTGTTTAAAGCTGCTTTATAAAAATGTGAGTTTCTGAAGTATGAGGAATCTGGAATGAATATTAACTACTATTTATGTATTTTGTAAAATATTTATATGTTGATTGGCCTATGTAAGAATAGGCAATCTTGGCAGAAATTTTAAAAAACTGAGCAGAATTATTACTGGCTAATAGTGGACTGGAAAACCACCAGGAAATTCAGCTTTAAACTAAATTGGCAAGTAGGGGGTGGGGAGGAATAATTTCTAAAAAGGTAATGGCAAAATATTTTTCTTATTAAGAAAACTACAAGCAGGTGTTGTTATCAGAGGTTGACTTCAACTTTAAGTAGAAGCAATTAATTATTTTCTTCTATCCCATTAAAAATTACCATTTTCGGAATAGTAATCAAGGGTCTGCTTAGGTGGTGCATCTCAACATTAGATGAAGCTGTTTACATAAATATAGTAAATAAAAGCATGTAAAAATCACACATTTTTGTGATGACTAATTGATAAAAATTGCTTTGATCCTGTTCGAAATTATATTTCAAAGCAGTAATACTTTATTTCAGAAGGTTTCCTTTTTACTTGCAATGGCATATGGCCATATTACATTATAAAAGAAAAAAATGCATGAAAATTGCTTTCTTAAACTTAACTTGATCTTTTTTATTTTCAGGGACTGCAAATGAACTGAACATGGATGATTCAAGGAATACTTCAGAAAGCAACTGCGACAGAAATAAAATCATTACACAACAAATTATTCCACTGATCTACGGTTTCATCTTTATAGGTGGAATACTGTTAAATGCAGCAGCAGCTTGGATCTTTCTTCACATTCCTAGCAAGACAAGTTTTATTGTTTATCTCAAGAACATTGTCACAGCCGACCTTATTATGAGCTTAACTTACCCTTTTAAAATATTTTCTGACTCCAAAATCGGACATTGGTATCTCATCATTTTTGTCTGCCGCTTTTCTGCTGTCATCTTTTACCTAAATATGTATATTAATATAACATTATTTGGACTCATAGGCTTTGACAGATGCCTTAAAGTAATGAAGCCCCAATTCAGCACTTCCGCTTACAATGTCCAGTGTAGCAAAATTGTATGTCTGGTCGTATGGCTGCTACAGATTGTTATCTCTTTTCCCAATATTATTTTAACAAACCAATTTCCTACAAAAAACCATTCAAATAACTGTATGAAGCTCAAAAGCCCTCTTGGAGTCCAGTGGCACACAGCTTCAAACTACATATGCCTAGGGATTTTCTGGATTGTGTTTTTTCTCCTAATAGTCTTCTACAGTTCCATTGCCAAGAAAATATATACTTCTCACCAAAAATTTAAGAAAAACTCCACGCTGGCAAAGAAAAAGACCAACCGAAACATTTTCACCATCATGATTGTGTTTATCCTTTGCTTTGTTCCATACCACCTGGTCAGAGCCCCATATACGTTAAAACAAATCAAATCCAATTATGACTGTGAGATTAAAAATCTACTGTTTTACCTAAAAGAACTTACATTGATACTGTCTGCTGCAAATGTCTGTCTTGACCCAGTTATTTACGTATTCCTTTGTCAACCATTTAAGGAAAAACTGTACCAAAAATTGCATATAAAAGTTAAAACATCTGAAGAGTTCGAAATTTCTAAATCAAGAAAGTCAAATGCTATTGTTGAAACAGTTACTACTTTATAAATTCTAACAGCAACATTATGGAGATGTGGGCATGTTGTTGTATTAAGGAAACAGTGTATAACCTATAAAATAAATAATATTTGCCCTAATCAATCATTGCTGTAATACCTATCCAGAAACCCCTCTCCTTACACAATGAATTGATTACTCCCTCAATTACTCAAGTAGTATTTGATTTACATCTGTAGTTGGGACACATGATCCAAATAGGGTACTTGGCAGCCAGCATGTATTTATGACTGTTGCCGTGTCCTGGAGTCATATGATCTCTTTTTGTGACCTGCCCAGCTGGTTCTGACAAGCACAATCAATGGGACAAGTTGGTTTGCTTAACATGTAATCACCTTGGGGGGGGGGGGGGAGGTCATAAAATCCAGCACAACCGACATAACAATTGCCTTACTTAGCAGTAGAAATTCTAGTCCCAATTTGGTTGCAAGTTGAGAACTACCGGTACTTAGAAAAATTAAGGAAAACTGCCCCCCACAAAATGTAGACAAAAATGTGGTGCTAAAACAAACATTGTTGGCAAGTTTCTATAAACAAACTCCTGTTTTCCTTTAAATAAATCTCGTTAATAACATTGTGTGAACTTCTAACTTTTACGATGGCATATGGTCGTGAAAAGTTTGACACAGAGTACTTTATTCATGGTTGTATTATGTGCTTGTATAATGTCATCAACACTTTCCTGTGAATCTCTTGTGGCAGACAGGTAGTCCTCAACTTACAACCCACAATTGGGACTAGAATTTTCGTTGCTAAGTTGTTAGGTGAGCTGCACCCTCTTCTACAACCGTTTTTGCTATAGTTGTTAAGTGAATCACTGCAATTGTAACTGAACTGCACAATCTTTAAAAAAAATCCAGCTTCCCCCATTGATGCTGTTAGTCATAAGCTGATGGGAAGATAACAAGTCACATGACCCTGGGACACTGTAGTTGTCATAAATATATGCCATGGGCCAAACGCCCAAATTTTGATCCTGTAACCATGGAGATACTGCAATGATTGTAAATGTGAAGATTGGTTGTAAGTCATTTTTTTCAGTGCCATTGTAATTTCAAAAGGTTGTAAATAGTTTATAAATGGTTGTAAATCAAGGACCAACTCTGCTGGCTTGGTATTTGAGTTTTGAAAGAGTGGTTGGGATTTTTACTAACAGTTGTGTGGGCATGGCTTAGTGGGAAAGGCATGGTTTGTTGGGTATGGCACGGCTTGGTGGGCATGGTAGGGGAAGGATACTGTAAAAAATCCATTCCTACCCCACTCCAGGGGAAAGTTACTGCAAAATCCCCATGGGACTCAGGAAAAAGAGAATAGATGGGGGCAGGGCCAGTCAGAAGTGGTATTTACCAGTTCTCCAAGCTACTCAAATTTCCGCTACCATTTCTCTTCTACTGGTCGGAACCTGCTGAATACCACCTCTGGTTTGAAAGTTTGCACGCAGTTGATACACGGTTATCTGATAGTAAGTCCTAATTAGCCAGCCTTTCTTCTTAATAAAAATGCTCAAGAATATATCTATAATTGAAATAAACAGTGTGTGTGTGTGTGTGTGTGTGTGTGTGTGTGTGTGAAAGAGAGAGAGAGAGAGACAGAGAGAGAGAGAGACAGAGAGAGGGAGAGAGGGAGAAAGAAAACAAACAGGAATTATGCCAAGAGTTTTTCAACGTTTAAGGACATTTAAAGAATTATTCTAGCACCTACAGTATGTCATTTATTTCTTATGTGTCAACAATGTAGTCTGTTTTATATAAGCGCAGCTACTTCTTTTTAAAAGTTCATGGGGGATAAAGGCAGACATTGTGCTATGTGATGTTTCCCAATCTTAGACGATAGAAGTGAATCTACAGTTGATGGTTCATTCAAGTGGCATATTTCATGCCACTCATGTTCTTTAGAATTTATACTGTGGCAATTTCATTGTGTTCAATATTATTAATATTAGGACATAGTTAAATAGTTATTCCTTATATAATTAGGTTTATATCAGAAAAAAGAGCATTAAAAAACTTCTTTCACGTAATTACCCTTCTCAGAGCCATGAACTCTCCTTGTGTGGCTCTCAACAGGTGGCAAATTTCCATGAGATCTGACTGATTTTATACAGCAGTTCCCACAAGGACTTCTAACATATTACTCATCGTGATTTCATGTATTTTCATTTTAAACAGTATTCTTTTCTGACGCGATATAAAAAGAAAATAATCACAAAGTTGTTTCAGGATTTTTTTTTAAAAAAGGGATGTTACACTAACAAAAATCTAACAGCATTTTGTATGCAGCTCTTGCAGTTATTCCACTAATATGGCATTATCTTTTTGCAAAGCACCAGCACTTCTTCCATAAAAATAATGCAATCCTAGAAAAGAGTCTCACTGATTCCATACAAGGCACATATCACTTTGAAAAAATGCATTAAATCTCACCAGATAAAACAAAGAACAAAAATACTATGGGCAAATCATTTTTTCTGCTTAATATGGAAGTACAGGTAGAATATTATTACCAAAGATGTGTACTTCAGTAATCTTGTAGTGTTTCTAAAGTAAATAAATAAATGTGTAGTTTGTTACTTATGCCAATTTCTTGGGAATTGTTTAGTTCCTAAGAACTGGGCATGGAAATTAGAATTGTGTAAGAGTTGCTATAGTTATTAGGAAACTGTTATGGTTTCAGATTCATACATTTCCTTTTCTTTTTTTTTTGAGAGGGAGCAACGTTTTTAGGTTCATCACTCACGATTTAATCAGCCTCTCATGCCCAGCCTCCATATCAGCTGGGAGCTACAAACTCTGTAACTGAGGCTTTTAAACCAGTGTGAGAAGTGCTGGGGACTTTATTTCGACATGGATTTTAAAGGGTATCATCACTTCTGAATCATCTGAAAAACTACCGAAGTTCGTACTGGTAAGAAGTTATTATACATTTATTTGTTTGGGGGGGGGGGTTAAATGTATTCTTGTCAAAATGCTTAATCCCAAATCTTGCTATAGGATTATAACTCCAAACTGCAGACTAGAAAAAGATATTTGAAGCACAATAAATAAGTAGATGTCTGTTGAATATGTCATCACATTAATGGTACGGTATATTATTTTAACAATTAGGTTTTTGACTATACATCATTCAATTCCTACACCATTATAAAGGTTAATGTTAAATCTCAATGCAATTGAAAACTAGTAAGGAGAATTAAACACACCAGTAAGTTACAAATAAAAATAAAAAATATTTAGTTGTTCAATATTAGCTATACATTGCATTAAATATAGTTTCCCCTGAACTAATTACTCAATTAGTTATAAAACTAACTATATCTCATCTTTGTACCTGTGATGCTTTAAAACAATCTATAAATAGTTAGATCTGATTGCATTTGTGTTAAAGATTGCTTCCATCAGAAATATATCAGTATAATTAGCCATCTAGTTATTGGGATGGGATGAAATTTTAATTTTTTTAAAAAAATGTTTTGGCAAAAAATAAAAGTGGCAAACAAGTTTTATGGTCATCTGTGGAAAGCCAGGAAAGCAAAAAGTGCCATAATTAGAAGGAGGAGCCAAGTTGAGACTCTTTTAAAAGTCTTATTTGTGTTATTGAACTGGACACTTTCAACAAGAAACAAATTTAGCTTGATACCCATTGCTAATGAACAAATGACTTACCGGCACCGTTTACTATGAATATTCAGTATTGGTAGGCTCCTACCGGTTTGGAGCAGTTCGGCCAAACTGGTAATGGTTTGGCGGGCTGCGTCGCTGGAACCAGCAGCAACTCAGGCCTGCCATACTGGCAAAACGGTTCTCCTGGCAGCACAGTAAGCACTGTGGCTGGAATGCACTACCTGATTCAGTTGTTATATCGCCAAACCCCCATAATTTTAAACTTAGACTGTCTACTGTTGACCTCATCCCATTCCTAGGAGGTTTTTAAGGGATATGCATAAGCGCACCAGCGTGCCTACCATCCCTGTCCTACTGTCTCCATTTATTCGTACCTATATACTGCATTCATATTTATGTTTTATACTTATACCTGTTATTTTTTACATGTTTGACAAACTAAACAAATAAACATTGTTTAAATCTGCTTTATAAAAATGTGTGTTTCTGAAGTTTGAAGAACCCAGAACAAATATTTCCTACTATTTATGTATTCGTTAAAATATTTATATATTTATGAGCCTATGTAAGAATAGACAATCTTGGCAGAACTTTAAAAAAAACTTAGCAGAATTATTACTGGATAATAGTATACTGGAAAACCACCATGAAATGCAGCTTTAAACTAAATTGGCAAGTGGGGGGGGGGAGGAACCATTTCTAAGAAGATAATGGCAAAATATTTTTCATTCTTATTAAGAAAACTACAAGCAGGTGTTGTTATCAGAGGTTGACTTATACTTTCAGTAGAAGCAATTAATTATTTTCTTCTGTCCCATTAAAAATTACCATTCTCTGATAGTACCCAAGGGGCTGCTTAGGTAGTGCATCTCAACAATAGATGTTTACATAAATATGGTAAATAAAAACATTAAATCAAATCACAGGCTGCTTTTGTGATGACTGTTTGCTAGAAATTGCTGTGAACCTGTTCAAAATTATATTTTAAAATAGTAATTCTTTATTTGAGGAGGTTGCATTTTTACTTACAATGGCATGTGACCTTCTGATATTTTAAAGGAAAAAAATGAATGTTTTCTTAAACTTAACTTGATCATTTTCTTTTCTTTTCAGGAATTGCATATGAGCTAAACATGGATGATTCAAGGAATACTTCAGAAAGCAACTGCGATAGCAATACAATTATTACACAACAAATTATTCCATTGATCTACGGTTTCATCTTTATAGGTGGAATACTGTTAAATGCAGCAGCAGCTTGGATCTTTCTTCACATTCCTAGCAAGACAAGTTTTATTGTTTATCTCAAGAACATTGTCACAGCCGACCTTATTATGAGCTTAACTTACCCTTTTAAAATATTTTTTTATTCCAAAATTGGACCTTGGTATCTCGACATTGTTTTCTGCCGCTTTTCTGCTGTCATCTTTTACCTAAATATGTATATTAATATAACATTATTTGGACTCATAGGCTTTGACAGATGCCTTAAAGTAATGAAGCCCCAATTCAGCACTTCCACTTACAATGTCCAGTGTAGCAAAATTGTATGTCTGGTCTTATGGCTGCTACAGATTGTTATCTCTTTTCCCAATATTATTTTAACAAACAAAATTCCTACAGAACCCATTTCAAACGACTGTATGAAGCTCAAAAGCTCTCTTGGACTCCAGTGGCACACAGTTTCAAACTACATAAGCATAGTAATTTTCTGGATTGTGTTTTTTCTCCTAATAGTCTTCTACAGTTCCATTGCCAAATATATATATATTTCCCACCAAAAATTTAAGAAAAACTCCTCGCTGGCAAAGAAAAAGATCAACCGAAACATTTTCACCATCATGTTTGTGTTTATCCTTTGCTTTGTTCCATACCACCTGGTCAGAGCCCCATATACATTAAAACAAATCGAACTTGATTACAACTGTGAGAAAAATCTACTGTTTTACCTAAAAGAACTTACATTGATACTGTCTGCTGCAAATGTCTGTCTTGATCCAGTTATTTACGTATTCCTTTGTCAACCATTTAAGGAAAAACTGTACCAAAAATTGCATCTGAAAGTTAAAATATCTGAAGAGTTCGAAAATTCTAAATCAAGAATGTCAAATGCTATTGGTGAAACAGTTACTACTTTATAAATTCTAATAGCAAGCATCTTCAACCTTATGGAGATGTGGCATGTTTTTGAATTAAAGAAATATTGTATGACCAATAAAGAATATTTGCCCTACTCAATCATTGCTCTAATACATAACCAGAAACCCTCTCATTACACTATAAATTGATTACTCACTCAATTACTCAAATAGTACTTGATTTACAACCATAGTTGGGAGCAATATTTCCATTTCTAAGCAAGTTAAGTAGGTTGGGGCCAATTTTATTATCCTTTTTGGCATTGTTTTTAAGTGAATCGCTTCAGTTGTTGAGTGAATCTGGCATCCTCATTGACTTTGCTTGTCAAAGGCCAGCTGGGAGTGTCACAAATGGTAATCCCATAACTCCAGTTGCTGCAACCATTGTTAATACATGCCAGATGCAAGTCTCCGAACGTTGATGACCTTGGGACTGCTGCACTGATTGTAAGTGTGAGGACCAGTTGTGAATCAATTTCTTTCATGGCTTTTATAACTCTGAATGATCACTGAATGAATGGTTGTAAGTCAAGGACTACCTGGTTTTTGTTTCATTTCTGTTTTTTTCTTAATATATCTAATTATGAAGATACTACATAGATGTGGATAACATATGATGTAAAGTGTAGCAAAGTAAATAGATTTCACCAAATACCATTTTAAAAACCCAACAACCTGGTTTTAGAAATTATATTGAAATTGCTAAATGTGTTTTTCTGAGTTTCTTCAAGATTTCCAGTCTGTGTCATCATTTTTCTTTTAAAAGGAGCCCTCTTCAATATTCTCATACTCACAAATTCAACTCAGACATCAGACATCCTACCTAGGTAGCCTACACAAGGTTACATGGATGGCTGCGTGAAAACTTCAAATGATTTCATATGTATAATAAGGATAGAGTCCTAGAGATTTTCTTCCTTTTAGAGATATAGCTGGATACTGGTATTTATTTCAGTCTCATTGGAAGCTGCATGGAATAGATTGAGAAATGAGCATTGCCTTTCGAGAGATAGGATTCTTCCTTAGAAAATCAGGATGTAGTTCAATTTTTGATTCCACACAGCAAAAGCATATCAACTCACCTGCCAGTTCAACAGAATGAAAACTGTACAAATGACCGGCACTCAGACCATTTTGGACAGCAGATAAAACATCGGCATAAAGTTGAATTACCAAAAAGAGGAAAGACACTCTGTTGATTGGGAAGGCAGAGGGTGAAAAAAGGACAGGATCTTTCCAAAAACAAACACTCGTACTGGCACGCACTTGCATAGACCTCTCTAAATACAGTGCTGTTTATTCTTACCCTGCTTTTCAAGATAAAGAATTATGTTGGCCTTAGCTTAGCAAAGCATGTGTTTATATACATGCATAAATTTGTATACAGAACATTTTTTACAGTTTCTAAAACTGTAAAAACATTTGCACCGCAGTCCCATTGAGGAGAGAGGACGGTATAGAAATATAATAAAATAAAATAAATAAATAAATTTGTTTTTCTCCCTCTTCCTTCATACAGATATCTATGCTTTGATATCTTCATTCTGTTAAGACAGTTAAACTCTATACTTTCCAAGTTTACTTTTAACCTAGAAAAGTGATGATAAATGGGTGAATAATTATTTTGAGTCTTTTGGAATACCAGCCCTAGAGTTTCTTCACTGACTCCTGGCTTGTTCTTTCCAAATGCTGTAGTATTAGTTCTTTTTCACTCTTGTTGATCTCGCTTTCAAATCATGCTTGCTCCTGTTAGATCTCTAGTTATAGATTCTCATTCAAAGTCCCCTAACATTTCTTTCATTAACAAAACAGCCCCAAGCTACATAGCACTAACTACCTTGTCCACAGCTCATTTTTTGAGATATTTTTTCCAAAACACAGACATTCCTGCTCACACGAATTAGACAAGAAGCTACTTAGTCTGTATGTAAGAGGTCACCAACCTTGGCAACTTTAAGACTTGTGGACTTCAACTCCCAGAATTCCTCAGCCAGCTTCGTCCACAAGTTCTTAAAGTGTCCAAGGTTGGAGACCCCTGCTCTATGAGATTCTTTGCATGGGACTGGCCGATTGACAGAAATCTTAACTTTGAAACTGCTTAATGTGCACCAGGGCAACTTACTAAGTTATATCATATATGAGATACTGTTTCTGGTTTTCAACAATATGATCCTGGAAGTTGTACATATTACTTAGCCTTCATTTGCAGGGGCATCTGCTAGAGAAGGATCAAAAAAGTCAAGGTTGAGTTTTGACCTCAAAGCCCTTGTGATCAAAACCCTGATTCTTTTGATGTATATGTCAACATTGCCTGTATGTACAAAGGAGCCAAGCTTCAATCATATCAAATGCAGATGCCATCGTAATTTTATTCACCCCATTGGCAGATGTCCCTGAATTATAGTTCAGAAGTTGAATCAGATAGACAATAGATTAAGATTGGAGAAGTTGGGGTTTAGCACTGACAGTTTATCAGAGATCTGTGATGATCTAGCAAGTTTTCCTTCAGTTTGTACTTTTGTCATTTGCTACTAATATCTCTAATGACATCAGTTTAAAAATTTTCCTTAGCTTCAGAGAACCTCAAAGCTCTCCTAATCTGCATTAATAATCTGCATGATTATTACGCCTGTAGACCATGGAAGTTAATTTAAACTTCAAACCTCAGTGTCCAAAGACCAGCAATAAATATGACAATTCTGGGAGGAATAGTAACTAATGAGTAAAAATAATCAGAGAGCGCTATAATGTCTTTGCATACTATATTTTGAATTATTCCTCTTCTCTCCTGCACTAGGGTTACTTTCTCTGATGTCTCACACACACTGTTATAAAGCAGTGCTTTACTTGTTCACAGTTTCCACAATGTCTAAAATAGGTTATAACACTCATCAAAAGAGCATGCAGAAAGAACTTAGGATGTTAAGTCTGTGGGGAAAATACAGACCTAGCAGTGTTTAGGCATATAAAAGGATACCACAGGAAAGGAACTATGTTTCTATTGTTACAAACACTACAATAAGAAATAATAGTATTAATTGCAGCAATAAGACATTTCTTCAATAGCATGTAAATCTGTTTAATATATATGATGGAATAGTATAACAAGATTTCACAAAAAGTCTTCTTCAGCTGGTCCAAAAGCTTCGATGTTTAACTGGGCAGTCATTTTATTATTACAATGTACCATTGTTATAGGAACAATGCTGGTTACAAAATGCTGCAGACTACAATTCAAGGTACTGATCTACGTTTAAAGTCCATTATGGCTTGAAAAGACTATCTAACCTAGGGGTGGGTTCTTGCCAGTTCTAACCTCTTCTATAGAAGAGGTTCCACAAATCTATAGTGCCGTTTAGAACCGGTTCCAGCTCCCTCCCCCCACCCGTCCGCACATCATCAAGATGAAGAGCGAGAGGAGGAATTCTGGGAGTTGAAGTCCACAAGTCTTAAAGGTGTCAAGTTTGAACACTCCTGGGGCTTTTTTTTCTAAAGGGTTAGGGGTGCAAGGATCTTGTAACTTGACAGTTTTAAGACTTGTGTGCTTCAAATGCCATAGTTTCTGAGCCAACATTTTTGTTGCTAAGCAAGAGCGTTGTTTACTGAGTTTCACCATATTTTACAAGTTGGCCATGCCCACCCAGTCACATGACTGCTAAGCCACTCCCACCCGATCACATGACTGGCAAGCCACTCCCACCCAGTCACATGGCTGGCAAGCCATTCCCACCCAGTCACATGGCCATCAAGCCACTCCCACAAAACAGGCCACACCTACAGAAGAGGTTCTAAAAAAATTTGAAACTCACCACTGATCTAACCTCACCCCAACTCATCCCATGCCTTTCCCAGATAGTTCATGCTTGACCGGTCGAGCGAGACAGATAAAGCTTGATGAAGACTGGCATCTATCAGAAGACAACCTTCTTCGGTGAGGAGGACATGACTGGCCCAGGTCACCCAGCTGTTTCACATCTAAGGCAGCACTAGCACTGACTACCACATCTAGTTTCTAGCCTAGTGCTTTAACCACTTCCCCAAACTGCTTTTTTTCTTTGCAATAGATCTCTTTAATATCTATTTTAGATTTCAATGCAAAGCAGAACAAATTTCTTCAGATCTTTCTTTCTCGCTTTAAAAAACCTGCAATTACATCTGGCCTCCAATTATTTGGCACTTCATCTGGCTATGACTGAGCCAAACTAAGAGACAATTAGCCCTGCCTCTCCTCTCTTACCTATTCTCTGCAATAAAATCTTAGGGCAAAGGAGGGCACCCATACATTTTATCACTGAGGAACTGAATCTCTCTCTCTCCCCCTCACTCTCGCTCTTCCTTTTTTTTTCTTTTTTCTTTTGCACATATCTGAAAAATAACTTGGTGTTGTTCTTAGTGTCTTTCATCAACATCACCTCATCTTAATCTTTAGCATTCTTGATGCCATCGCTATATTTTGGCCTCTATTTACCCTTGTGATTTATAATTCATTCATCTCCTAAATATGCCTGTTATGAGTTCAGTGTCAATCCTCAGGTTGGTTTTTCTGTGGCCGTTTGCCTGCCTCGGAGTTCTTATTGAATAGGATGGGTTCTTTGGAACCTGACATTCAGCTTTTTTACTTTTTTGCACAAATAGATCCTTTCCACTGCCCTCTTTCTCCCAACCCCACTTTAAACTGTTTACCAATCAGTTTCTGCTATCTCCTTTAAAAAAAAAATCACCCACCTTCCATTGCATTTTCTCCATTAACTGATCCCACCATGAAATGCTATTACAATTGTTCTGATTTCTTTAAAACCTACACAGCATTAATTTATCTTAAAAACAAAAAGTCTACCATTGCATAATAACTTCCATTCAATGCTCCTATTACTCCCATTTTTTCAGCAAAGTCTTCCCTTTGAGTTAAATCAGATGCATGATGGGTAAATCTTTACACCACAGAGATACAACAGTAGTAATTCTACAAAACTAGCTTCCTTTCCTCATAAAAATTCATTATTGCCTATTCCTAATTTTATTCATTCTCACTTTTTCACATGCATACACAAAACCCGTGTTACAAAAACAGAGAATTGATTTCTGCTGCTGTGACAAATTTATTTTGCTATCTTGCGTAAGATATTGTTCTATATCCTTCTTTAAGCAGCTTTAAATTAGTTATCTTGCACACATAAAGATTTTCAACTAAGTTCTGATTTCACATGCATCAACTGGAACACTTGAAAGGCACAGGAAATTCTACTTTACCAACCACAAACCAAAGAACACGTTGGGCAACATTAAACAGAACTACTTCTTCTTTTCTGATAAGACAGCAGGTATGTACCTCTTAAAATATAATTATCATTCTCAAACTATTTAATTTCATATGTAGTATCGTATTTTATGAATCTCCAGCGTAATGTTGAACTTTATCAGTTACCGAGGGTTTACCCTGAGATAAATTAAGCATGTGAGAAATTAAAAGGCAAGACAAACCAAGTACTTTGGTACTTTCAAATATCTAATGTAATCCTCTGACAGGTACAGGAATCCATTACTGCCTTAGAGAATTGTTTTTACATTATTTAGACCTTCAGATTTAGCAGAATGAGTTATCTTTTTAAGCCATGAGTAGAGGTATAAGTAAAATATGCCAAACATAGAAAACAACATATTTCCTCATGGCGTAAATTGTGTGTGTGTGTGTGTGTGTGTGTGTGTGTGTGTGTGTGTGTGTGTGTGTGTGTGTGTGTAGACAGATAGACAGACAGACACTAATAATAAATGAATAACAGCAGCTCTGCCCGCTCCATTGCCACCACATGCAATGAGCTACCTAAAACAGCTGATCATTCTAGCTCAGCTCTGCTCTCAATAGGTCTCGAAATTGCTGAAACTTCAACAAGAGATTCCCACAAGTAGCTATAAACCAGTTCTACTATCTGTGTGTGTGTGTAACTGTGCACAGGTAATCACAATCGAGCCTAAATTTATGTTGCTAAGTAAGATAGTTAAGTGAATTTTACCGCATTTTAAGATCTTTCTTGCCACAGTTGTTAAGTGAATCACTGCAGTTGTTAAACAAGAAGCACATTTGTTTGTTAAGTGAATCTAGCTTCTCTGTTGACTTTTCTTGTCAGAAAGTTGTAAAAGGTGATCACATGATCCCACGGCATCGCAACCATCATAAATATGAACCAGTTGCCAAGTGTCCAAATGTTGTTCATTTGACTATGGGGATTACACAATAGTTGTTAAATGTGAAAAATGCTCATAAGTCACTTTTTTCAGTGACATTATAATTTTGGATGGTCACTAAATGAATACTTGTAAGTTGAATGACTACCTGCAGTCAGATTCATATGTTAATTTTAGTCAAAGAGTTTTAATCATGGCAGCATCCATTCATGCCACAAACTAGCACACATATCCAATTATCTGTGGGTTTTGTACAACTCTCATTGCAAGGGGATAAATGAATTCCAACATTTTATTCTTAGTGTGAGCAAATATTCCAAAATCCAAGTTAAGAATTGATCTTATTGATAATACTTTTTAAGTAATTGCAATAGTTTATTTTCAAGCATCTTATGCTAATTTATAATAATACGAAACACGAAGCATAATCTAGAAATAAAAAACCTAGTAGCAAATATAATAAATTTATTAAATATAATTTATAAATGATTATTAAAAGTAGAAAATTTGATTAATTCAAAGGAAGCCCCAAACTACTGTAAAATCTGTAACTGAGCATCCCAGTAGTGTCTAAGTCAAATACACACTTCTTTAGAGACAGCCATGCAAGTGTCTTAAATCATACTGGCAGTATTGGCTGCAAATACAGTATGAATGCCAGATGTAGTATAAAAGAGTTTTGTAGATCAGGGTTGAAATGAGATTTAAAATGTCAAGAAAAGTCAGTGGACATTGTAATTTTCAATATAATGGAGATAAGATGTAGTCTTTCTAGTGAAAATACAGATTTGGCCTATTATGTCAAGATGTCAATAATGTATAAATTATAAGTGGAACAGAACTCACAATAAAGTCTGAAAGTCAAATGACCCTTGCTGTGAAAACCTCATTCAAATAATGATATTATTGCCTAAATTTCACTTTTTCACAAAATTTCACGGTTGTCAATTTACAAACAAATAAAGAGAAAAATATACAGAACATCACCAGTAGGAGATTAAATTTAATGTACAATATCTGTTGCACTATGTTGGCAATTTAGATCATTGGAGCTTGCTCTTAATTCTGGTCAAGGGAAAGATAATGGGATATCACCTAGCCTAACTTTTCTAATAAAATTTTGGATAAGGGAATCGTTGAAGGTCACATCGGGAAGCTTCCACATCTGAGACTTTTCTAAAGAACATTTAAACAACCAAAAATTTCTCATGCCTTCTATGGCTTAGGAATTCTGGAGTTCAGTATTCAGTAAGAATGAAAACATGCGTTCCATTCCAGTAATCTGGAATTATTAACTGTAACATATTTGTAATTATTCACCAGTTAAAACAAATTAAGTCACCGAAAGGGTTGTACTTACAGCAGTGGGAGAAAAAAGCCAGACTAAAATGTGACTCTCTCTGACTGTAAAATTGCTAACTACAAAAGGAATGCAAAAGGTTCATGGCAAGGTTTATACTACTAAAGCCTCTTAAAAGCCATTGAAATGCCTGCCTAGATTGAGTATCATGTATTATTGCTATTACAAGTTTGTTCTAGTGTTAACAGTAAAAAAACAGGCCCAGAACAGCATGCAAACCCACCTTTGAAACAAAACAGCACACGGATATTTTCTTTATTTATGGCAGGCTGAGGCAGGGCTAAACCTTTTCCATAGTTCTCTCTCTCTCTCTCTCTGCTCAGTGAAGTATAAGTTGATCAGGAGAGCCCCATAGACTTGGGGATTTTTACTTTTTTCTTTGCTTTGGTTGCCTTTTTAATTATTTTCTATTTTTGGGGCACAACATTTCTGGATTAAACAATTAGCAAAGAAATAAAAGAATGTATAAACAAATAGTCACAGAGCTGAAGACATGCAAAAACCGAAGGTCCTCTTATTCTGATTGTGAAGGTAGTGAACAATCATAATGTGGTACCAATAAAGGAGGATATTTATAGCTCAGGGTTGAAATGAGGGGCCCTTGGTGCTCTCTGAGTTGGATGTTTCTTGCAGGTAACTAGGTAATATTTTTTCCTGATTTCTCTTGATCTATTAATGACACTACCCTTTTTTTAAGAATGAGAAGGCAAATAGTAATGATTCATATATTTATTGGAAACTCGGTGCTCTTTTTTTTTTCATTTGGGTGAAATTACTTTGCTTCTGTTTCCTAGAAGTAGCACCTGTTAACACATTTATGTTGAAGAGGAAATGATTGCTTTTATAATTTCCTATTTACCATTCATACTTTAACAATTTACTACAATTGTTGCTACTTATACTGGTACAAAACTACTACTTTTGTTGCAAACTAACACCTTGAACATGATAATAATAATAATAATAATAATTTTAATTTCTATCCCGCTCTCTCTCCCCAAGGGGACTCGAGACGGGGCACAGGCAATTAAAAATACAAATAGACCACAAACAAATACAAAATACAAAGTTAAAAATAAATTAAATAAATCCTGCGCTAAAACCCATAACTAAACTAAAAATTACCCCTAAAAAACCCTGACCTAAAAAGAGACTACCCAAGGCCGGCCAGACGAAAAAAGTGCGTCTTTAATTTTAAGCGGAAGGAGCGGAGGTCCGTGGTTGTCCTGATATCGGGGGGAAGGTCATTCCAGAGGGCTGGGCCCGCCACAGAGAAGGCCCTTCCCCTGGGCGTCGCCCGCTGACAAAGTCTAGTGGACGGCACCCGGAGAAGTCCCTCTCTGTGGGAGCGAATCGGCCGTGAGGATGTATGGGGCAGGATCCGATCCCGCAGGTATGATGCCCGCATTCTATCCAACATTACTGTTTATATCTTAATTAAGCTATTTTTAAGGTTATAGGCAAACAAGAGAGCTTTCTCAGTCACAATGCCTGCACCTTTCCTATCCTGTTCTTATTCAAAAGCTTTTTAAAATTCTTTTCTGTTAGATTTGGTCTAATGTATAAGTTGTAGCGCTCTTATGCAAATACCCAAGTGTTAGTTTGTGTGTTTTGTTACTCTACCCAAACAATTATTTTCCTTCCTTCCTTCCTTCCTTCCTTCCTTCCTTCCTTCCTTCCTTCCTTCCTTCCATTCTTTTCTTTCTCATTATCTCTCTCTTTCATTCACAGATTTGAGGTGATTCCTACAATTTGGCTCTACTTTGAAAGATTCCAGATGGCTTCAACCAATTCCTCAGAATGCAATATTTATTCTCAGATGCAGCCATTCACTTATATTTATTATTTGATTTTTCTTATTGGGTTCATTGGCAGCTGTTTTGCCCTCTGGACCTTCCTGAAGACCAAGAAGCATCACAAACACATAAATGTTTACTTAATTAACCTACTGACTGCAGATTTTTTGCTGACCCTTGCCCTGCCAGTGAAAATAATTGTAGATTTAGGAGCTGCCCCATGGAAACTGAAAATATTCCACTGTCAAGTCACAGCGTGCCTGATCTACATTAATATGTACTTATCAATCATATTCTTGGGATTTTTAAGCATGGACCGGTGCCTCCAATTAACAAAGGGATACATGATCTATAGGATTCAAGAACCTGGTTTTGCCAAGATGATTTCAGCAGTGGTATGGATAATGGTTCTCTTCATAATGGTACCAAATATGATTATTCCAATCAGAGAGGTCGAAGAATCACCAAATGTGGGATGCATTGATTTCAAAACAAAAGTGGGAAGAGACTGGCATGTGTTCACCAATTTCATATGTACTGCAATATTTCTGTATTTTTCAGCTATGGTGCTCATCTCTAATTTTCTTGTGATCAGATTACTTTTTCAAAACAAAGGCACAGAAGGCTATCTCAATGTAAAAAAAGCTCTGGTAAACATCCTTTTAGTTACCGCAAGCTACATCATATGTTTTCTTCCTTACCATATTGTTCGAATCCCATATACGCTGAGCCAAAGCAAAACTATAATCACAGACTGCTTTCTCAGAGAATCTCTCTTCAAAGCAAAAGAATCCACTTTGCTCTTTGGTGTATCAAATCTGTGCTTTGATCCCATTTTGTATTTTTATTTTTCAAAAACATTTAGACTAACAGTGACTAAAAGTTTTGTATCCTTTAAAGGTAGACACGTTTCTCTACATGATCAAGACATGCATGGAGAGAACACACCACACTTTCAGGCTACAGCTGAGACTGCAATCCTTTCCACATGACCAGGACATTAAAATGTATTTGTATTCCCACTTCATTAGCATACTTTGGACTTCTATGGTTTGAATATGGTTGGAGATTGATGGGGGCGAGAGGTGGTAAGATTGAACAGAAGGAGAACATGGACATTTCAGGTGGTACACCAAGCAGTTTATACTTCATCCTTTAGATCAGTGGTCTCCAACTTCTCTGGCTTGGTGGATCAGCGGCAGTTGGGGGGGGGGGAGAAAGCGGGAATGGTTTTGTGTGGACAAGGGCCATTTTCACAAAAGCAAGTTCACCCACACTCATTCCCCCACCAGTACCATAGCTGGGTTCCCAATAGACTACAGTGCAGCACCAGGCTGCAGAGCATGGGTTGAGGATCACTGCTCTTGATTGCAATGAACCTCCCAGAGAATAATTAAATAATTAAATAGTAAAAATTACATAGTAAAAATACTGGATTAGCATCATCATACAAAGCTATAATTAAAATACTAGAAAACAAATGAAAGACATAAAACCTGAACACTGGCTAAAAAGCTCATTTAATAGGCCTGGGTCTCACTTGTTATTGAAAAATGTTTCCAAAATTAGTCCAAAGGTTATTTCATTTCATCAGTGAATAATTGTTAGATGTTTCCAGAGTTCAGATTAAGAACTTTTGCGTGTGGTGAGTCACACAAAGATCTTAAAAGAGATCCACGTTTTCATGATCTGCTTAACAGTAAGTAAATTATTACTTTGTTTTAATACAAACATGAACTATAAGTTAATGAAAGAGAAAGTCTAATCAAAATGATCACAGATAAAAGAAAAAGTATACAAACAGAACTTTCTCATTTAAGTATCTGAGCCAAATATGTATCATTTAACACTCAATTTCTATTTTAGTCTTCCCCTTATTGCACATCTGTCATTGCTAAAGCAGAACAGATGTGTGTCAGCTCATTATTCCCAAATTGATGTCCTTCAAATCTATGGCAATGTTAATCCCCTTTGAATAGAACTCAGTAAGAAAATACAGTTTTCAAAGGATTTCATTAGAAAAAAACTTCTAGATTCCCCCCCCCCCCCTTTGGGTAACTTCATGCAATTCTTTCCTTCAAAAGGCACTGTACTATTTTCTATCACTATTATTATTCTCCAAAGAACACCTTCTAAAAAAGCTGAAAATGTTAGTTTAGATAGATAGATAGATAGATAGATAGATAGATAGATAGATAGATAGATAGATAGATAGATAGATAGATAGATAGATAGATAGATAGATAGATAGATAGATAGATTTATATAAACTCTAGGTACTCTAAGCATGGCAATAACTTGATAGATTTAAATTGCTGACAATTTTCAGACGTACAATCAGGAGGACACCCAGTTTTCAAAAATTGACAGAGCACAGATTGCAAACTCTGCTTCTAACCCTAATATCTCATGCCTTTCAAAAAGGCAGCATTTTTAATTGTTTATAAAATGTATGATGCTTTCACTAAACAAAATGCTTTATCTGTCTGGACAAGTTTCTTGGCAATTTTCTTGGCAAGATATTCAGAAGTGATTTGCCACTGCTTTCTTTCTAGAGCTGAGAGAGAGTGTCTGGCCCAAAGTCACCTTTCTTTATGCAAGAGATGGAATTAGAACTCAGAGTCTCTCAATTTGTGGCTTAATGCCTTTAACTTCTACACCAAACTGACTCTCTAGAGGTAAAGTCTATTTAACAAAAAAATCGTTCATAAGAGTTGAATCTTTTACATTATATTGATTCTATCCATTCCAAGTTACATTTCTAATTGATTAGGTCCCGTTACATATAACAGAATACATTTACTTATGATTAAACTATTACTCTTTTCAGGGAAGCTTAAATAATGGAGAAGCCAGTTAAAGAGCGAGTCACCATGCAGCTAAATTGTGATGTAGACTACAGATGACAATAAGTTGGGAACTGAATAAACTTACCCAGACACATTTCCTAAATAATATTATGTATATTAAGTGGATCTCATTGTTCAGAATTTTGCATCAACTCTGAAAGATGGGAAAGGTTACTTACCAAAGGTATAGGAAAATGTGTAGCATACTGCAAATGTCGAAGGAGGTGGTAATTTGATGGAAAAATCAGCTCCCTTCCTTTTTCTTTCTTTGTAGACTTTTCATTATTTACTGAAGAGCTTCTGTTTTGTACTGGTATTGAATTCAGATTTTCACAAGACTCCCCAGGCATTGGAGAAAAGATCTAGGCCATTTAAAATACTTAATATTATAAATGTCCTCCAGATTTATAGTATGGTTATTTTAAAAAAAGAAACAAGAAATAAATCAAAGGTATCTATGATTTGTTTTGAATATAATGGAATTATCTTGAAATGGGCAATAGTGAATAGTGAGGATAATGAAGAGGTTGGAGTTGCATTCAGTACTAACAATATAACAGTTGCTATTCTAGCAAGCCCTCTGCATTCCATTAAAAAAGCAACAATTATAATAAACAACTTCATATTCTAGCTCCCAGCTTTTATGTTGCAGTAATAAGAAAATGGAGCCAATGCAAAGCTTTTTAGTAAAATGATATAAAGATAGGATAACCGTTTCTAATGCCAAAGAAACTATCCTATGTACAGGTAGTTCTTGACTTACAACTATTTGTTAAGTGACCGTTCAAACTTACAACAGCATTAAAAAAAAGTGACTTAAAAAGTAACCATTTTTCATATTTATGATTGTTGCAGTATCCCCATGGTAACATGATCAAAATTCAGATGCTTGGCAACCGTCATGCATTTATGATGGTTGCAAGGTCCCAGAATCACCTTTTGTGACCTTCTGATAAGCAAAGTCAATGGGAAGCCAGATATGCTTAACAGCTGTATTACTAACTTAATAACTGCACTGATTAACTTAACAATTCTGGCAAGTATGTAAAATGGAACAAAATTCATTTAGCTGCCTTGCTTAGCAATGAATTTTGGTTATAAGTCGAGGGCTGCCTGTGGTCACTGTTCTCTTTTAGGTAAATATAGATGATAATGTAAGACATACAGGTAGTCCTCAATGTACAGTCACAATTCAGACTAGAATCATTAAGTAAAGCAATTGTTAAGCAAGATGCCCACATGATGGTATCACTCAATGTCAGCAATTCCAATTCTCCCAGTTGTGGTTATTAAGTAATTGTATGGGTTATTAAATGGATCACCAAAGACAGAGACTTCTACCTGTCCCACCATGCCTGAGACACCCAGCCAGGCCCTCTTCCCATTCTACCATACCTGGGAGATGCAGGGCCTTTTCCCATCTACCACGTCTGGAAGCCAGGACTCTCCTCACCATCTCCAGGTCTACTTAGGTTTGCCTTTATCTGCAGTTGCAGGCATGCCTAGACAATCTGAGATGTGACCTTCCTTCCAAAGCTGTTTCACAGCATCCATAAGGCAGGTCCCATTCTCACAAACATTGGAAGGTTTCTCCTCCAAATAGCATGAAAGATGGCTAGAAAGCTAGAAAATGCTGTGGTTTTGAAGACTTCTTTCTAGCCTTCATAATGATCACATTTGCTAGTTTTCTAGCAGATGAGAAGGACACCAGGCTGCATAAATGGTGGACAGATCTTCAGGACATGAGATTCATTTCTGCAGGCTGGAGGTGGGGCTGAGCGCTCCTCCGTGCACAGAAGAAAAAATCTTCTCCAGAGTCCCTAAACAGTCCTTGAATCATGGGGTATAAGCACAGTTTCTGCAGCCCGATGGAGGGATTAAGCTCCAGTCAGCAGGCAGTTCTTTCAGCCAGACCTGAAATTAGGGAAGTCCTTCCAGCAGGTGGACAGCAGCCTGAAACCTCCCCTGCCTGCTTTCTCACTGACTTTCTACGGAAGCCAACAGAGAACATTGCAAATGGCAATCACATGATTGGGAGGGGGTACTTGGCAACTAGTTGTTAAGTGAATATCCACTGCCATATAACTGAAAAGTGATCATGTGATCATGGGGAGAGGAAAACATTATATTATTGGCAGTTCTTGGAGCTTGAAGAATGGCCCATTGTAACATCACTGCTCCACAAGCTGCCTTGATTGCCTGTCTGGTTCCGGGTGCAATTCCTCTGAAATTGGCCCATCTCATCCATGCCAGTAGAGGAGACATGCTGTGGGCTCTGTCAGCCCATTTGTTCTGGCCAGCAGGATCCGGGAGAAGGGCTTTCTCCGCCATTGCACCTGGAACATTCTGTCCCTGGAAGGTTGGCCCCAATCCTCCTGATCTTTCATAAGGGCCTAAAGACCTCGCATTGCCAGTTAGTTTGAGACCCCAATGGAGGAGCATCATAATGGAAGTGATCGATCAATTAACAAATCGATCCCATCTCCCCACCTCCCTGGCCATCTGTAATTGGGGTGGTAGTGGTGGTAGTGGTGGTGGTGGGGTGTGTGTGTGTGTGTGTTATGTCAAAGCATACGGTATGCCCAAATATTTTATCAGCAAAAATGCAACACAAATATATATAATTACCATATCCAGGAGTGTTTTACGGGCTATATAGCACACTTTTGAAGGCCACCATAATTTCGAATGGCTCATAAAAGGGTGGGTTCTAAGTCGAGAACTACCTGACATTTGGTTCAATATGCATACAGATATTTGTAAGTTTTCAGCTAATATGAATTTTGTTATATCTAAACATCCAGTTCCTTCACTGCAATTTGCAAGTGAAACAATCACATTTGTAATTATATTTCTATTGGGATTTCTATTGACTCACACCACTTATGAGTACCAAATTAGTACTGTCAGTTAGCAGTAGTTCTCTGGGATTTTAGCAAGTGGCCAATCTGACATTTCAGTTTGGTTTCGTTTTGACTTCAAACAAGCAGCAGTCTCAATTAGCATGCCCAACAGAGAGAGTTTCTTTAAAAATGCTTTTTCAACTCTTCCCTATGCTACTGATATCAAATTGGAAATAGCCCATCACACAATAAGGTGAAGAGCCTATATATTCAGGCTAACATTGAATTAAATGCTTACAATTAATTCTATATAAATGGGGGAGATGATGATTGACTTGTTTCAGAAATATCTAAAACTAATAGTTCCTATTTTATCAAGAAAACAATTATAGTACGCTTTTGTACAATACTGTACATCAAGGAAATGTAAAACATATGTATTGATTTTTCTTATTTTATAATATGGGAAACATTCATCTTTGCTGTCAGGCCACTGATGACTGATTATTCAGGAGTGCTTATTTCTACACATCACACTACGTGCAAACATTCTCTTTGGGATCTTGGCACTCTACATGCTGAAATTTGTTTCAGATGAAGTGGCTATCCATATTACAGTAACAAATAAGGGTGAATGGGACTAAAAGGTGTATGAAATGATTTGTATTTCAGGATTTTCAAAGGAGAAAACAAAAACCATATGAAGTTATACTTGAACTTGTGCATGATGCATTCACCACAATGGCATTTTGAACATTTGTGAAACTAGATGAAGCAGCTTGAAAACCTAACGTGATTCTGTTTTGCAGAATAAAAGTAGATTTCTGGTAGACAAGTTGAGGTATGTGAAAATGTGAAAACAAATGTACAGTAGATAAGCATAGCATATGCCATGATGTCATGTGGCAAAGGGAAGAATGAATAAATACAGAGTTTGTGGGTTTAAAATAAGGAGTTAAACCTACTGGAAATTCCGAACCAAAGTCTGTCTTAAAGTCATTCTTGTCTACATCATCAAAAATATTAGTGGTTCCTGAGTCAATATACATGTGTTCCATAAGACTATGTTCCTAATTGTCACCAAAGAGACAAAAAACAAAAATGTGAGTCAGAATGTAGTGAAAGCCCTTTGGACTGATAACAAATTATATGAATTCAAGCATAATATAGATTACTGATTACCGTATTTTTCGGAGCATAAGACGCACCTTTTTCCCTCAAAAAAGAGGGTGAAAATCTGGGTGTGTCTTATACACTGAATACAGCACTTTTGGCCTCCTGAAACCCTGCCCCCTTTGCAAAAATGGCCATGCATAACCTTTAGGAGGCTTCCAGAGTGCTCCAGGGGGCTGGGAAGGCAAAAATGAGTGAAAAATGGGCTGTTTTTTTGCTCATTTTGACCCTCCACCTCCCAGCAGGAGCACTCTATAAGCCTCCTAAAGGCTATGCATGCCTCTTTCTTTTGACAAAAAAACAGGCCCGTTTTCACAAAAAACAGACCATTTTTTGCAGAGTGCAAAAACTTTTTTTTTAATTTGCCTCTTCAAAATCTTGGTGCGTCTTATACTCCAAAAAATATGGTATATGCAGGAAGAGTGAATACTTTATAATAGTCAATGGACATTACAATCAAGACAGGTTATCTTTGGTATTGAGCTTAAAACAATAAAGTTAAGAAGCTTGAGTAGACTTTACTCAGGAGGCCAGTCTAAATTTGTTTACAACTGAATGGATGATCTCCCAGGAAATGAGTCGTTCTGCTGTGGGTTCAGGTGCTTCAGTGAAGAAGAAAAAGTGTAGAAAATCAGTTTTGGCTGCTCTAGAGGATTGAACATTTCTCTAAGGCACCATAAATTACAATGTATTTAAAAGCTGGAAAGAAATTTTTGTAGTTCCAAATAATAAGCAGTCTTAATTATATGTTTGTAAATTTCCTCTCACACAACTGCGCTTCTCATCCTTCTCCCAATCATATCCCATCTCTAAGACTTTTCTCAAGGCTATTTCTGGAGGGTTCCCCATTTCTTCAGTCCTGATGATGCTACCTAGTTGGGCAGTGAAACATCTGCAAGAAAAACACCAAGGACCCCACAGCAATAGTGGGATTCAAAATTTTTGGTTCTGTGGCCGTGGCTTGGTCAACGTGGCATGGCTTGGTGGGAGTGGCAGGGGAAGGACACTGTAAGATACCCATTCCCTGCCCACTCCAAGGAAAGGTTACTGCAAAATCTCCATTTCCTCCAGATCAGTTGGGATTCGGGAAGCAAAGAATAGTAGGGGCGTGGCCAGTCAGAGTATTTACTGGTTCTCCAAACTACTCAAAATTTCTGCTACCGCTTCTCTAGAACTGGTCAGAACATGCTGAATACTATCTCTGCCCCACAGAAATTATTGGATTTTACCAAATGCCTCAAAAAGAGAAACAAGAGCCTCTATAGTTTTTTTTTTAAGTTCCCAAAAATTTGCTCGCAAATTCTACCTATATCTTCTCTCCTGTGTTGGTGTCTTCACACAAAAATAACAGACCTTCACTAACTATTGTGACCTTTCAAAGTTGTGTTTTCAGGATTTCTCACGTTGCTGTTGCCTGGCATGTATTGGCACAAGAATTCCATAGCATTTATTATTGTTTCATTAATTTTTGAAATATTGTATTTGTATTGTGACTTTTAAACTTTGTTCCGTTTCTTTTTATTATTGTAAAACACCAAGAAGTTGTGTGTTTTTGGAAATATTTGAATTTGAAAAATTTATTTAATTTATTTTTCAAAAGTAACTACTTCTATTGCTGTTTTATCAATACCATTTGATCTAAGGAAGCCAGACAATTACAACATTATAGCTGTCACAGTCAAGTAGCATTTTATTTCATTTCATCCAGTAGCAGTCATGGAAACCCAAGATTATGGCAAATCACAAATTATCTTTTCAACTTACTGTTTCAGATTTCTTCTAACATTATGTATATCAATTCAGAAGTTAAATAATACAATCTTAAATTCATGCACTATTTATTAAATTTATATGGTGCTCATCTCCATGATAAGGCATCAATGAACTCCTTACCTCAAGTTTCACATCATGTTCCTTAGAATAATGTTCATCCATGTTTTCCCCAGTTGGTGAACGTGCTCTAGAAGCTGCAGTGACAGATAAGTCTCCACGTGATATTAAAGTGCACATATAAGCATCATGCGAAAAAACATCATGCCGTATAAATTCACCAAAAAGTAGCACTAGGTTCACAAATTCAGTTTTTTCATATTCACTGTTTGGATCAGCTGAAGATAGATAAAAGAGTTGAATTTTGTTACATTCCCAATAAACCCAAGCATGTACAAAAAAGTAATATAGTTGCTGGAAAAAATGTTAAATGTTAAACTTAATCCTAATTTGGAACAGATATAATTTGATACTTACGTAATGAGGGGGCTTGCGTATCTAAAAATCTAAGGAGAACGTTTTGGAAAACAGGCAGGCTAGATCCAGCAAATGATGCTGAAGAAATGGACTCCTTTTCATCCATGATTTCAATTTCACCACATCTCTATAAAAGTATATAAAATAAAATAATATACTTGTGGTATTGTAGCTATAAAAAAATACTTTCCCATCTTCTCCCAGCAATTCCAAAGAACAGTTAAATTAAAGAGAAATGACTTATCAATTCATTTGTAATAGGAACAATGTGATACTCTATGAAGAAATCTAATTTAAGAGTTACCTGAATCTTGGCTTTGTAAAACACAAGTATAAATTAAGAAATTGCATTCCAGTGTCACTGTGGTGTTGTTTTGCTAAAGAAATGAAAGGCTATTCCTATATCACTCTCTCACACTAGCACTATAAAGGATAACTTTGATTATTATTATTTGTTAACAACAATGCGGAGTCACAGCTACCAGTTCCTTAGCTGAGGTCGGTCTTCATACACATCAAGTTCTAGAATACTCAAGGAACTAGAATATTGTTATTTATCGGTCAGGTATATGTGTGGATCCAAGCAGTGGGGCCTTTTCCAATCCACATAAACAAATTTTGACAATGTGCAGATTTTCTATATCTGATGTGCTATAAACCAAAACTTTATACTCTGTATTTAGCAATCCCACAATATTTTAATGTTTATTTTCAGTTGTTTTTTTCAGTTCCCACTCATTTTTCATTATGGGTATGTGATAGGTTTTGCAGAGAATCCAATGAATCATTTTGGTGACTATGTTATGTGGTTTATAATCAATTTGTGTAGTTTTTTTCCATGAGATGAATCTACTGTTTCCTCCGTTTCTTTGCACAATCTGCACTTTGAATCACTTGATGATTTTTCAGTTCTCTTCCTTGATTGCACTACTTCAAATAGCTTGGTCTTGCACAGCCAAAATTCAGTTTCTTTTTTTTTTTTAATGTTCGAGGCTGCGCTAGGTTTATCTGAAACCACTTTCCTCCTGATCTTTGGCAGAAATTAAACCATGTACAGTGGTACCTCGGTTCACGAACGCCTCTCTTCACGACCAATTCGGTTTATGACCAAAAATTTCCCAAAAAATGTGCCCCGGTTCACGAACACCGTTTTGGTTCACGAACGGAAAAGTTCATAAAAATATGCTCTGCTTCACGAACTCCACCTCGCTTCACGAACTCCACGTTATAAAAGAGGGCTGGCTGGGGTGGGGTGACGCAGTGGCGGCCGGTCCATTGAGGGCGCAGGTGAATTGTGAGTTCGCACTGCGCCTTTTCCGGGCTGCACCCTGCCGCGGTTGTTGTGAGTGAGGGGGACAGGTGTGTGTGTGGAAGCGAAGGCGGGGCGGAGGAGCTGCCTTCCCGGCCGGGCTCCGCAGCTAAGGGGCAGCCGTGCACGGTTTGCTCCATCGCCCCTCAGCTGCGGAGCCCGGCCGGGAAGGCAGCTCCTTCCCCCCTGCCTTCGCTTCCACACACACACCGCGCGCAGCTGCCAGCATGACTTTCGCCCGTCTCTTTCTGGGCTCGGCGCTTCTGCTTGTTTTTATTACAATATTTTGAAATTCTTTTTTTTTTTTGTTTCCTCTACATTTAGTAAGTTCCCATTTTTAACTTGCATTAATTGTTATTTTTGGCTGTCTTTTATATAATTAGCCAATGTCTATGGAAATTCTCATGACCGTCCAGGTCATGGTTATCCAGGTTCAAAGACAACTAGAATCTTGTTCCTTCAAAATGTTTCACTTTATCTAACAGGATAATCCCTGTTGCGAGAGGGTTCTTCAATCTTAATCTAGATGGCCTCTTTGACCCATCTTTCAAACCAAAAGAGGTTTGAAAGAGGGGTCAAAGAGGCCATCTACATTAAGATTGAACAACCCTCTCTCAACAGAAGGGTAGGGATATGACACCACATACCTCCTGTTTACAACACAATCTTTCAGAAGTTCCAAGAAGGTTCCACGCTCATTTACTATTTAGTTGAACTTGAGGGCACAGATCAGAGATGGGTTCAGACTGGTTCAAGTGAACTGGTAGTGGTTTGCTGGCCTTGATCACCAAAACCAGCAGCGACCCAGGCCTGCGATGCCTCCAAACCAGTTCCCTGGCTGGGGCAGCAAGTGTTTTTTTCATTTTTTAATGTTCTGCACATGCGCAGGCGCATTTTTCTGCACATGCACATTTTTTAATGTTCTGCACATGCACCTCCTGTTCATGCACATGGAGTGCAAAATTGCGTGCACACTGAACTGGCAGTAATGTTGGCAGCAACCAACCCTTGGCACAGATGAACCTCCAAGTAGCCTCAACAACTCTCAGAATTAGTGCTGATGACTGCGAAGAATATAAATCCTTCCATCCTCCATCATTTAATCAGAACTGAAGAACCATCTTAGATGAGAAGTGAAATGTCTTCTAGGAAAAACAAAGCCCAGTTTATTTTGAAAAAGCACCTTTGGACATCCAGTGCATGCTTTTCTTTTTGAGTTTGTTTCACCAGAAGTAAATCTCTGCTTTCATTTCTGGAAGCAGGTATAATCTATTAATATCACTACAGGCATGTAATATATAGTGAATAGGCAACTATTCTAGTTTTTTAGTCTACACTGTCCAGTTAATAATTCCAGCAATGTATGATGTCACAAGAATGGCCCAGCCATTTATAGCATTGATGGTGTTATTATGGTTTGTAGCACAGTCAGTCAGATGTTTACACTGGATTTGGCATTTTTATCCACTGACTTGAGTCTTTCTATTGAACTATTAAGACCTAAGTGCATCTGAACATATAGGCAGTTCCAAGTAGGGTGGTTTTTTTGGAAAGTCAGAATATTGAGGTCTAATAAGTTCAAAATTTCCATGTATCTAGGCAGCTCTTTGGTATTGCTCCAAATGTACAACTATTGATTTCTTCCTCCATAGTTGCTCAACTTTAATTATAATTTTATAAATCTTATACATTTGTTAATTTTATTTTCTATTGTGGACATTTTAAAATATGAAAACTATTGCTGCTTATTCTTTCGTTTGCTATAAACCACCAGGGATCAGTTGACTGCAGTAGGTATACATTCAACAAACAAACAAACAAATGCACTCTTCAACACTGGAACACCTTTTATAACCTTTCTGTAAATAGCAACTAATGAAACTAATGAGATTCTAGGTTGTACACAAATATTATCTACAATGAATAAACCAATTAATGCAAGCCTCCATAAATTAAAAATATTGCTATGGTGGTTCCTGAGTTACATGAATAAAATGAGCTATTGCATCTATTCACTATATTTAAATATCTTCTTTTACATGATGTGGTAAAAGAGAATATCTAACCATAGTCTGAAAAATTATTTCAGCCATTTTAAAGTTGCAGTTTAATATTTTTCTTTAAGTTATACAATTTTAATTATGTTCCTTCTATAAGTTCATAGTGAACTATAGGAAGTCCATGTGTAAATGTTTTTTCATTGTTTTGTCCCAAAAATGTGGGACGCATATGCTAAAGCTCCTTTGGAATTATTCTAAAGTTTCTCTGTAGAGAGATTTGCATTGGAGATCAGGAACACCATGCTTGATTTCTAAAAGTTGAACCCAATTTTCCTTTAGAAATGAAGACTAGCAGATGACTTACTTCTGCCTCAATTTCAGTTTGCCTCTTCTCCAATAGTTTAGCTACGGCCATTGCCCGGTGCTTACCAGATCTTTTACTACTCACAGCCCATTCACAAAGCAGTGTTACAACAGCTTCATCATTAGGTGCAACCTATTAAATCACAAAAGCAAATGTGTTATTCATTTGAGTGTTAGGACATTTTAAAGAATATAACATAACAATATTTTATTAGAGTTTTACACTTTTATTTAGACTTATAGATCATGTTTTATTTTGGTTTCTTTTGGGATTTTTGACCTTCTTATTCTTGACTATTCACAGCCTTGAATATTGCTTGCCCAGAGAAGTGAGACAAAAATGTGCATTTCAAAAACAGCTTCTTAATAATTAAATTAAATTAGATGGCTGGGTAAGAGGATGGTGGTATTGTAAAGGAATCTTGATTGGAAATGAGAGGTCCCACTCTCAGTCTATACTATGTGAAGTTATGCAGGTTTCAGTATTGTTTCCACTCCTGTTTAAAAAGCAATCTGAAGATGATGGATGAGATAATCTGTCACCATGGGGTGAGAAACCATTAGTATGCTGATGATATCCAGCTTTATATCTCTACCCCTAATGATGATGTCCTTCTTCAGTACCTGGAGACTTTGTGGAACTAGAAAGGTAACAGCCTTCAGCTGAACCCTTGTAAAACTGAGCAAAAACCTTTACATAATTTCTTTTACAGTATTCCATTAGATTGAAAAAAATAAACAGAATAGGAAAACACAGGAGTACTACTTTATTGTACTTTGTATTAGTGGTTTTAATTCATAAAAATCACAAGATTGTTACCAAATAGATTTTGTGAATAGTACACAAAAATTACAAAACAACATTAACATTTGACTAAAAATAAACATAAGATCCAGTTTGGTGTAGTGATTAAGGCATCAGACTGGGAACTGACTGGAAACCGAGAGACCATGAATTCTGGTCCCGCTTTAGGCACAAAGCCAGCTCGATAACCTTGGACCGCTCACCTTCTCTCAGGCCCAGGAAGGAGATAATGGCAAACTTATTCTGAAAAATCTTGCAAAGAAATATGCAAGAATTTGCCCGGGCAATCTCTGAAAATGAGAGACAATTGAATGGAATAAGTGTGTGTGTGTTCATATTGAATGAAGTAATACTTGAGTGTGTGTGTATGTGTGTGTAAAGAATGTGTGTGTGTATACTGTGTGTGTGTATGTATATATATATATATATACTTGTGTAACAACACCCTGGTAAGCCCCAATTAAGGGAGGAAGCATACTGCTTTCCTTTTCTGTCTTTTGGCTCATCACCAGAGACCATGCAGACAGAAAGCTATTTGTTTCATTGTGTCTTTTTTTTACATGTGTGTTAGGTTTTGAGCTGATAAATAAATAAACAAGGGAGAGTAGGATAGATCTATTTCGAGCTATTTAGCTCTCATCAGCTAGCCATACCCTTACTGGGATTCGAACCAGGGAAGTATTACATGTGAGGCAGTTGTAATTGCCACTAGACCACTGGTTCTTATCCTGATTTGAATCCCAGTAAGGGTATGGCTAGCTGATGAGAGCTAAATAGCTCAAAATAGATCTATCCTAGTCTGCCTTGTTTATTTATTTATCAGCTCAAAACCTAACATGTATGTATGTATGTATGTATGTATGTATGTATGTATGTATGTATGTATATATTTTCATAACTATATGTGATGAACACTATGTATACACAAACACACACATATACATATTCCAGTGTTTATCACATATTATAAAATTATGGAATGTGCACCTTCAATTTGTCTTATCTGCAACGTTAAGTCAATAATTTGAAGTTACCAGATATAAATTATATATATTGTATAATAATGGGGAGCTTGGGAGTTGCAATCCACCAGCATTCTTTTTCTGGATCCCAGAACTTCCAAGGATAGATGAACTTCAATTTTTTTCATTTGAAGTTGGTGGGAAATGGCCATCACAAGCCCTGCAGATGCTCTAATGTACCCATTACACACCTGAAACTGAAACTCTTGCAAAACACGCTTTGGCTTTGTAAAAGGAAGAGGAAAACAGATAAGAACATTGTTTTTCCTCTTCCCTTTCTTTACCATTTGTATAAAAATTAGCCCCAAGATAGTGAAATGGAGAAACCACAGCTGCTCACCATCTCCAATTTCTAGTATGCTAGCTTTTGGCCACTTTCTGGTAGTCACCCACACACTTGTGTCACTTGTTCCTCTCAACAGAGACCAGTTCATAAAGGCCTCTGGTGATGAGGAACAAACAGAATGATGTCATAAGAAAGGGAGAGAATAAAAACAGAAATAAGATGAAGAGAGGTAACAGATGCCAGGAAACCAAAACCTCAGAAAGAAAGAAAATAGCTAAAGAACACAACAGCTGGAATTTATTGATTATGTGCCTAGCAACCACATGATGCCCATGTGAAACCCATGATGATATGTACCTAATCTGGTTTTTCAGGTCTTCCAACAATGCATTCATTACCATGTTAACTGAATCCATCCACCTGGCTGTGGGTCATTCTTTCTTTTAATGTTGGGTCCACAGAGCTAAATCTTCACATAATATGTATGAAGAAGAACAATTTTAACCTGATCATTTGTGCCTCAAGTGTGGACACTTTGTTGATTTGTTTGATTATCCATTTATTTATTGGCTGTTCATTGTATTCTTCAACACTGAAGTTGAAAAGTGTTTTTTTCCTTTGTTTATTAAATTTGCTTGAAGCCCATTTCACTGCATGCATACATACATACATACATACATACATACATACATACATACATACATATATCTTTGAATAATTTTGCATGCATATACATCTTATTGCACACCTCTCTCTTCATGCAATGATTTATCACATCATCACTAGATGTCTGGACCCCACCCCATTTGACCAACTATATGTCTTTGTGGACAAAACATAGATTATGGAAAGGTTTTACATGATTTGGCAAACCCATCATTTGACCAATTGCCCCCTACAAAAAATTGAAATCAAGAAAGAGCTTTTTAGATTGCTTCATCTTTCACCATACTTTTCATCCCTGGTATTTTGTATCTAACTCTTAATAATGTTATCCTTCACTGAATTGATTATATATTCTTCCAATGTCTAGTGCTGTTTTGAAAAAGAATTTTCAACAAGCCCTGTTTACTTTTGGCTCTTATACTGTGTAAATCCTTCACAGTTCTGATTTGGAACTGCAGATTAAAGCAAATGTTTCAAAGGTTTAAACATATAAGTAGAATAAGACCACAAAGATCCTCCTAACTAACACACAAGACACAAATTCATAATGTAATCTTGAAATAGTGTGATCAGAACATTTTTTACTGCAAACATGAAGACATGTTTTAAAAAAGTTTACTTCATAACTTAAATATTTAAGTATCTATTTGTCACAGACAAATAGCATACAGAGTATAGATTGTAGAACTCGGTTTATTTATTAGAAATAGCAACAATTTATTGAAACAGAATAATCTTCAGGCAATGATTCTATATTAGCCTACTCTGAGTTGGAAAATTATAGATGTCCATATTGTCTATTGTATGAAAGGGGATTTTGATTAGGAACAGAAATAGAATGCAATGACTAAAACCAAGGAGAAGTCCAGGAAGAGCAGATGTAGGAGTGCAACTTTCTACTAGGAAAAGCAGATTAAGGACTGTAGGCAGAGCATATAACTAAATTTACAACTAAAAGTGTCGGTTTATGAAGAACAAAACCAATGTTCTGCATGGCTAGAGCTATTTTAGGCACTACCAGCATTGTGACTACAAATAGTATGAATATTCAGACCATTTCCTTCCTTAGTCCACTCTACATTTGATGAATCAAATTACAAAATGAGCTGGGTGCTGTAAAAAATCTGGATATCTATAGCATCATGCTTATGTATCTTACTGCCTAAGACCAAAAATATAGACCTTAAAACTTTAGAATCTCTATAAACCACAAATCTGTTGTTCCATCTTTTATTTGTGTAACATGATGCACATTCTGCTTAATTTATACAATACTTTCCTGCAACTTAAGTTTATATGAAGGATTCTAATAGTGATGATTACAAAATTAAGTACCAGAGCTTTGTCTATTATTAGTATAAGGATAGATGTGGATTAATTTTTAAGCAAACAATTGGTTGATTGATTATATGCCAACAGATTGTGGTCAACTCTTAGCAACTACATAGATTTTCCCCATGGCAATCTATCCCTAACCTGGTCTTTCAATGCAGAAGGAGCATAGGGTATCCCCATAGTCCTTCTTCCTAAGTGAAGTTTCAGACTAATAGCACTGACTAAGGAAGATGCTGCTAGGAAAAATTCAAGGCACAGCATTATAAGAAACAATAAACTCTTCACTAGGAAATTATAACGATTTGGTTCTGTAAAAATTCCTTCCTTGTTTAATGGAGATCTAGAAAATTGGGTGGTGGGGTGAGCAGTGGCATAAACAAAGCAAAAATAAGAAAAACCAGTTTGTTCTGTCTCACAAAAGCTAAACAATCTTAAGCAACTCAGAATAACAACAGTGACTTTCTGCAACCAATGTGTAAATGTTTACAGGAACTAAATCAAACTTTCTATTTAAAAAGGAATGTGTGATAATTTTTGAACACTTGGCAGTAGCTTAATACAAATAATCAGAAATGTGTAAAATATCATTTTTAAAAATGTATTGATGACTGAAATCATATCACACATCATTTTAACCCAACTTTCAAGACCTTTAAGGTAAGACTGGTCTGGTTACCTTTGGACCCAATTCTTCCATGTATGGAAGATTTTCAATACCTTTTATGGCTATGTGAAATTGAAACAAGACAAGCTGTTGGCTCAAAGATGCTTAAAGCAGAAAAGATGCCTATTCAACTTCATATTAAAAAGTGAAATTAACTTAAGCTATCATATTTAATAGCGATTAATACAATAGTATTTAATATTTGAAAGTCTGCTTGTTAAAGATAGATTCCTTTCCTGTGGGATGGTAAATACATCCTACATTTTAAAAATCTTAATATAAATATATAGTAAACTCTATAAATAAATTAAATGTGTACTGATGATTTTTAGTAAGTTGTGTGTTACCAAATTTGTAATGTTACGTAAGTTGAGAAAAGCAGAAGATTCCAAAGGTCAATCAAGCATCAAATAATAAAATTCAGAAGCTGCAGCTTCATATGTAATAATCTTCAGCATTATTTTGTTGCTTCTCAACTTTGCAATCTTTCCTTTGCTACTCAATCTTTACAATAGGAAATCAACTGAAGATTCTAGTAATTTTATGTTTAGTTAAGCCAATTTCTCATACAACTTTCAGCAAAATCAATTAATAGGATTCGCCTTTCGATTTCTGAATTTTTCCAAAACTTCATTTTGTTCTGCATATTTGTAATGCTGTCTTCTGATTTGCAGACAACTTTCCAATTTACCATTTAGAGTATGCTAAATAATATTCTGCTATAAAATAACATCAATGCTTTTATGAAGCAAAGCATATCTTTTTCCTATGTCAACCAAATATTATCAGCAAACCACCTCCTATGACAGGAAGAGGTTAAGAATGCGTCATTGAGGCCTTTTCTGAAGTATCACCCACCACAGATATACTAAAGCAAAAAACACTTTGCAGCTGAAAAATACATTAATACATAAATAAACAGACAACTTTATCAAATTTAAACGAGAAATACTGGCCTACTGTAGATCAGCCATAGATGATAGTAGCACATGCTGCAGCCATATTTGACCAAAGTCGGGTTAAAAAGATATGAAAACAGAAGTTTCATATAAGCTTCACAAGTTTCAAAATTTAAAAAAAACTATGTGTGATTTAGTCTCACATAAACTTAATACTATAATTAGTATTCTAGTATTTGGACATTCAAGTCTCACCAGGCTCAAGGTTGACTCAGCCTTCCATCCTTCTGAGGTTGGTAATATGAGGATCCAAATTGTTGGAGGTAATATGCTGACTCTGTAAACCACTTAAAGAGGACTGTAAAGTGGCATATAAATCTGCTATTGCTATTGCTATTAAAACTACCACTTTTCTATTATTAAATTCTCAGTTTTTAACCTAATTTTTTTACAGATGTTGGAAGGATACCTTTAACAAGAAAAATATCAAGGAAACTATGGTATCAGGGATAGAACCTGCAAATGAATTTCAATGGGCAAACAATGACACATACAATTTGGTCTGCTAAATATTTCCCTATCTGCACATCTATTTGTTTGATCTACATTAATGAATTATATATTTTTAAATTTAATTTCATTTGTAGATCTTAAGAATATGACTGTACAGTAGTGGAAAGAAAATAAGTAGACTATAATTATTCCTTATGGGTTAGCCTTTTTCTTATTAGGAAAACAGTTAATGAAGATCCTCTAATTATCTTCTAGCACAGATCTTGTGGAATAAGGATTTAGGGCAGGCATCATGTCCAACTGTTTTCCTGGTAGCATATGCTTTCTTATTCATTTTCAAAAGAGTGAGCGTTCAGATTTTCATTCCAAATGGACAAAAATAAAGGGTGGATTTATTTTTAAGAAAATGTTTCATTTTGACTCAATGTCTGTGTTAGCTTTTCTAAGAATTTCAACTACTGACAACAAGATGTATGACATGAATCTTTCTTCAAACTTAGCTTGTTTAGAAGGGTTAGATTAATCTTCTGGTTGAGGCTGAGGTATGCTTAATATATGGGGCTCCTTGCATGAACTAATGTTACACATCATGAATAATGAAAGTTAAAGAGAAACTGCAGCAAGCCAGTGGAAAATAAGCAAAGTAAGCAAGTAGCCAAATGTTACTGATCAGTTCCTTTCTCAACAAAAGATAGCTCTAAGAACTGATTTTTTTCAAAAGAAGTCGTTTTGGGGCAAAGAGAAGATAACTGATACCAGGAAACCGTATTGTCTATAAAAGCAGAGTTTTAACACGAGGCTGATACCCAGAAATTTGATTCTCCACAAAATGAGATGAAAAGTAACATCAAAGGGTAGTAGCAGAGTTCAAGAGAACACCAAAACATGCCTTTGAGTAGCTAAATTAAACTGTGATGTTGACTGAACTGAACCTTTTGCTACCCATGGATAATTTAGTGCTAAATAAGATATTTGTATTAAGGACTTTACTGGAAAATTTTAATGGCTTGTTCTGAGTACTCAGCAGGCAGAGAAGGGGTAAAGGTTGCTGTGAATAAGTCCCCCCTGTTCTTTCTTTTTTTACTGTAGGAAGTTAACACCCACGACTCTCCTAGAAAAATGAAATATCCTGGGAAATATTGAAAGGCAGAATATTATATTTCCCTGGATAAGAAACGGGGAAACATGTTTTTAGGCGGGAAACAGACTCACTCTTAATATACCCCCACCTTTGTTAATGGGCCATTTCTAAAAATGCCCAAGACAGTCTATTCTACAAAACAAAGAGTCCCCCCCTCGGCTCCAGGGTGATGGAATTAAGGCATGATAGTATTAGCCCTTTACCCATCTCATCACAGGGCACCTTGGAAAAAGCAAGCTCAACCAAACCTAGACTCAAGACAACCCCAAGACAGAGAGTTGCCCCTACATGGCCCCATGGGAGACTAACAACCAATCAGAATACATTTCTTACACAGGAACAGGAAACAGAGAGGTGGGGTCAAATAGAGTATAAAAAACCCAGCAAGCCCCTTCTTCACCCAACATCTGGAAGCATGTGATCAACTTTTTCCCCAGGACCTCAAGCCATGTGGTCCTTTTCACCATTAAACCATCTTTCCAAGCAGCCTCCATGTTTCCAGTGTCTTTTTCCCCACTTAGAACTAAACCCAGAAGGACATTTCTTCTAACATTACCCAAAAGTTTTATTTCTTAAAACTTCCAAAAGTTGTTCTCCTACAACATGAAATAAAAAGGACACAACTTATATTTATTTTCCAAGTCAAAACACTTGGCTTTTCCTGATGTGTTCGTAAAGAATTCTGGATAATTTTTAAAATGTTATATAATTAATAAAGTTAAAATACACTTTTAACAAGTTAAAATAATCCAATATTTTTTATTGCAAACCTTATGTTCAAAGACTTTGTTTGCACAAACTTGCAAAGATTGTGTAACTTTCATTAACTTAACTTTCATGAAGAAAAATATGATTGTGCCCAGTGTTGATTCTTCCTAATCCCATTGATAGATTTTCTCCATAATGCAGAAAACTAAACACTAAATAGTAGTAAAACCATACTGCTAAGGTAACTTTTTATTTATCTGTTTATTTTTCTGTCGCCGCCCACATCAACCAATTGACACTTTTGCATCAGCTAACACTAACTTTAATTTTTAATAAATTTAGTCCAAGTATTTTTGTAGACTTTCACTGCAATTCGGCAATGTTTCAGTCTAAGTAATTTAACTGATTTTTAAATTGTATATATGAAATAATTTTCCTCTTGTATACGCACAAGAGACTCAAAAATTATATGCTGAAACTGAACAAAAATTATAATTAACAACTTGCTAGGGAAGAAAAAAAAGCAAAAACTATTTTGAAAAATCAGGCCTTTCTAACATGATGTCCAGCTTTAAAAGAAGGTACACTTCTTTTTTTGCTCTTTTTTGATAAAGAAATAAACTGCCATCTAGTGGTTCAAATGCTAAACTGATCAACTGAATCATGATTTAATGGTTATTATGGCCAAAATATAATATCAGTATTTTATTTTCTAATGAGAGACAAGGAAAAATGCTACATCTGTTAGATGAGATTAAGATATCATGGAAAGCCGATTTTCCAGCTAACTATAGTGTCCCTCTCATACTAGTTTTTTGACCATGTATTCCAGAAAAGTTACTCATAACTTTCTAAAAATATTATTCATCTGCAGCTGAGAATTGGCAATTTTTCCAGTTGCAACCAGAAGCCAACATCAGCACATACAGAGTTATAACATTTGTTTTGTCAGTTGCAAACTAAATGCTTTAAGGGAACACATTGATTTATGATGTTTTTGTTATTTCCAGCATAGAAATTCTGGATTTGGCAAACAACTGTGGTGGCTATCATAAAACACTCATAAAATTAAATAAAGTTATGTAGGGACCCACTTAAAAACCATCCTGACACAACTGAAAATCCAGTCCCAACTGTGATCATACAGCATCCAACTTATCTGCAGTTTTGCCAAGACTGAAGAAAACATACATGATAAAAACAATTGAGATTTTGAAGCATTGTTGCCTAACTATTTGCTGGTTAGATGTTCTACAAAACAGAGCTCTTTCCCTTTTTCCTTTGGTAACATTAATTACTGCAATTCTTGAATAAGTTTAAATAAACCTCTGTAGTAAATATTATACTGAGGGATTTTGGCATATCTACTTACACATATATTTTTTTCTTCCACTATTATTAAGTTAATTACATATCACAAGTTAGAGTTTTGAACCATAACCATACATCAATATTAATAGCACAATTATTAGAGTTTTGAACATTTTTCAAATGCAAATTACATTCATAAATAAATGTGAAGAGTGGAGCTTCTCTTATGAGGACTATTAGTTTTCCTATACAGTCTAGCTTTCAGCCCCAGGATCTCTTGGAATTGTCCCATCCAATATTAATTAATGTAGTTATTTATTCATATGTTCATACCACTGAAATAGCTGCCCATTTCATGAGGTAACTTTAGATGGAGTACAAAAGACAATTTTAAAAACAAATTAGCCCAAATACACAAAAAGAGACACCATATAGAGACACTATATGCTTGGGTTAAAAGATATAACTCTGATATAATTATGGAAGCAGTGACTAAACAACTAGGCAGAAGGGCTCATCTCACCCAAATGCCTGTGCATTTAATGCCTTGCAAAAAGCAAACAGGATTGGGGTCAACAGATCTCTGGGGAAATAGGGTACACACAGTAATAATTAGTTCTGATTTTACTTAGTTTTTTCCCCAGCCTATTATGCTGTTATCTCCAACCTTGACAACTTTAAGCATTGGCATATTTTAATTCCCAGAATTCCAAGCCTGATTGGAGAACTCAGGGAGTCGAAGTCCACCAGGCTTAAAGTTGCCAAGGTTAGAGACCCCTGATCTATAGGAAGAAATTAACACTTTCCTTATTCTATTTTTTAAGGTAAATCCTATATTTGAATATGTATTTCTGCTTTGACCAAATCTCCTCTTGGTTTCTCAGAAGTACATCCTACAAATACCAGAGAATAAGCCTTGCTGAACTCAATGGGACTTACTTGGGATAAAAAGAAAAGATGCTGCTGTTAGCCTTCTTCTTATCAAAGCTAACCCGAAATGTCCTTCCATCAAATATGCTACATATTTGCTATGCTACATGAATCCAAATATTAAAATGAAAGTATTCAATTCAATATTCAATCCTGTAACTTTAGTGTTAACCTGAATGTGAAAATAAAAATATATTCCTCTGCAGTTTTATAGAAATGGTTTGAATAGTTGTTTACATAATGTTTGGTTTCAGCAATGAATCAGAATCATAAAATTTATTTTGAATACCAGAGGAATGGGAAAAGGCAGCTAACATCAAATCATTTCTGGAAGAATGTAAATACTTTTATTGTGTTGTTATAGGCACAGCTGTTCATTTGACATTTCTGTACACAATTGTCAGATCAAAAATGTCGTTTCTTGGCAAGTTGGAATCACAAAACATAGCATAAATGAAGTGGCACAACGCTTAAAAAAATTGTCTCAGGCTTTAATTGATACCTTGAAGTCTACATTATGTTCATAGAATCACAATCTGAAAATCAACTTGAAGCAAAAATCAACTTGAAAATCAACTTTAAGCAAATATATTGAAGAATAATACAATGACTAAACACTAGGGACAATGAATATGAATAATGTAAATACCTCCTGGTTATCCTTATTGTGGGTTCCCCAGAAAATTTTGTTATAAAGGATTTCCATTGAGTTGCTAGAATCTGAACGATCAAAACAGTGTCTATCCAAAACCTCCAAAGTGTGCAAAACACGGCTGATAGTAACCCCTGGATAAAGAAAAAAAAGAAAAGAAAAAAATGATGGTACATTAAAATTGTGACATCAAAATTATTACAATTATTGGAAGAAAACTGGTAATGATTGGGAACTGCCCTATGTATTGTTTTATGGAATTCCACTCACATACTTTTAAATTTCTTCCTTATCAATAACCTTTCTCCTACAAGTCCTATGTCTGTCCTCTTAATTAACTGCTACAATGATAACCAGGGTTTTGAAATGTATTGATAGCTATAAAGTTGTTATTGTTTATTAGGCACTGAAGTAAATCTATAAGGCAAGCTTCTGTAACCAGTGTCCACCAGATCTCTTGAGCTACAGATCTTATAACTTCCAATCAGCATGGTCAAATAATGGGATTTGGAGTCTGAGATCCCTGAAGAGTATCATATTAGAGAAAGTTTCTATAGAAACATTAAAGATGTTAAGTATATTAACTAAGTAGACTCTTGCAGAAACACTGAGAAAACTTTAAATGGTATTAATGACATACATATTTGAGAGTGAATTCTATTTTGTTTAGGTGATAAAAACTTAGTTGATTGCAGAAAATACATTTTCTCTGAATGTGCTTAAATGGAAAAGTTTTGTAGACTTCAAACATGAAAGATTTATGCTATTTTGAAATTATATGTGAAAGTACCATGAGGCTCAACTGTGAAATGTGGAACAAAAATCTCTTGGGAAAATGCATAAAACTACTGGTACAATAGAACAAAATATATCCTTCAAATAGTTGGCCTGGTTAACAGAGGAAACTATAACTTTTCAAAGGAAGAAAAAGAAAGATAAACTAGTATGAGACTTCTCTTTTTTCCTTAGGGACAGGCTGTGATTCTTGGGAACTCAGGGGTACATGCAGCTTCTTACTTACATCAAAAAAATCCTTCCAAAAATAGCCTGGTCATAGTGTTCCCAAAATAATCCCAAAATATGACAAAATAGTCAATAAGCATAATTTTTGAAATATAGAAGGAAGGCCAGATGTTCACAATTTTTTTTTCTTTTTGGAAGACAGGCATTTCTTTCAGTGATTTTTCAACACCCACATAAGCAGAAATTACCACTTTTAAGTATCACTTTTAAAGCAAGCCCCTCCCCCGAAGAAAAAAAGAAAGATGGCCTTGGTAAAGCTCAACTCTGTGTGTGTGTGTATGTGTGTGTGTGTGTGTGTGTGTGTGTGTGTGTGCGCACGTACACAAATGCAGTTTTGGCAATAGTACAGAAGTATGTACATCGCCTTGTTCTGAGATGTTCTGGAAGTTTTCTTTCAACTTCAAAGTCTATCCCATAGCTTTGGAGTTTTTCCTGTGATCTCAACAGTTTCTAACCAGAGCCATCTTCTTATCTTCCAAGCTCAGACAAAGAGCAGCAGCCACCTCTTGGGAAGCACTATACAAATTAGGACTGTTATTTTCCTCTTGGCAATGTGTTGGGGAAGAAATTATTTAGATTATGTTGATGAATCATCATAATAATGATTTTTGCACAAATAAATAGCCTAATAAACGTAAGTCATTTGTCAGCGGGCGACACCCAGGGGAAGGGCTCTCTCTGTGGCGGGCCCGGCCCTCTGGAACGACCTTCCCCCCGACATTAGGACGACCACGGACCTCCGCTCCTTCCGTCTCAAATTAAAAACACATCTTTTCTGTCTGGCCGGCCTAGGATAGTCTCTCTGTCTCTGGGGTTTTATTGGGAAGTTTTTTAGTACAGCTTAGTTTTAATGGGGAATTTTAGCACAGGTTTAGGTTTAATTTGTTTTTTAAAGAAATGTTTGTATATATTTATTGTTTTTTATTCTTCCTGTGCACCGCCCCGAGTCCCTATGGGGAGAGGGAGCGGTTTACAAATATTAAATATTATTATTATTAAATATTGTTTTTATTAAGTATTGATTCAAATTATTCAGAATTAGAATAGTTGGAAACAGCAACTAGACCATTATAGTGTGATATTCAGATTCATGGAAATATCACCATAAATAGTTTCGATCCACACATACACTACACCACACACTGTGTAGAACTTTCCAAGTTCCCAAGTTGGGAAGAACTTGATGCGTATGAAGGCCAACTTAAGGTAAAGAAGTGGCAGCTGTTCATTTCACATTGTGTATATAATAGTAAAAATAACAGTAACTGCATTTATTTCCACTATTGCAATCACAGCTTATCTTTATTTATTTATATAGAAAATTTATTTGCCACCCATCTTGCATCCAATGACACGGCATCTTTAGGTAGGGTTGTTTCAAACCCATGACAACATTTTTGATAAAAATAAAAGTAGCAACAAATATTTTTGAACATGCTCATTCCAGACCCGTTCATCTTCTGCACTCTAAATAGACAATACCAATATATTTGGAATAAGGCTTTAATCCAAGACTGAAAAGCAATAAATGGTAACTAAAATGCAGTTCTCACTTGATTTTAAAAATCAATGAATTTCACTGGATGAAATACAAGTCCATAAAGCATCATGGCTTTTACAATGCATTTTGGTGTTTACCTGCCGTTGATTCTTGGCACTTGTCAAATGACCACCGTACTTCAACAGCACGGCCCCTTTGTTTTATCTGCTGTTCTACTTCAAAAATCTTTGCACGAACCTGTAAAGAAAGCAACAGTTGCATAATAATTAATGTACTACATAACACATACATTTTAGTGCTAGCTTTGCCAGAGCATGAGAATATATATCTGAAAAAGAAATATATGAATGAAAACAGGAAAGCAACATACTCTTGTAAGTTACAACAAAATAGCCTCTTGATCTGAAAAACCTTAACACTCGTCTTTCTGAAAGTTTTAATTAAATTTATCAGCATTTAAAAAATGCTGCAAAGGAACAAAGGAAATCTATTTTCAACAGTTCAAGGAAAGAATGTATTCCCTGAATTCTGCTCAGAATTATGGACAGGATACTATTTATGTAAAGAGAGCAGAATTAGTCATCTCAATATTCCATACAACTGCTCAATTATTACAATATTTCTGAAAATCGCATAAAATCAAAATCAAAACTATGACTTGAAAGGATGCATTTATTTTGGATATTTGAACATGAATATTATTTATTGATTACATTTATATTTGGCCTATTCTCGAGGAGTTCAAAGAGATGTATATGACATCTATTCATTTTTCCTCAAAATAGCCATCTTTTGAAGTAGGCTAAGTGGTACTATGAACTCTAAATGCTTGTCTCAGTGTAACTACCTATTAACGCGCAACTAACTATTAATGTGCAACTAAGTATTAATGTGGGAGCCAGTGAAATAGGGCGTTGGTACTTACCTGATACGCCTCTTCTAATAAGGGGGGAGATAGCATCCATGTATGGGTAAGACCTATCCGCACTCTGATTGGACTGAGTCTGATTAATAATTAATTAAGGGTGCTATATAACCCCCTCAGGAGCAGACTCCACCCAGTTTTCGACGAAGGAAAGTAAAATCAGACCAACCGGTATCATCTCACCAAAAAAACAGCCTAACCAAAAAAATGCAACCAACTGTAAACCAAGGCATAACACAACCAAACTCGCCAAGCTGGTCAGGACGAGAGAAGGGACGGGCCGGATGCTATCTCCCCCCTTATTAGAAGAGGCGTATCAGGTAAGTACCAACGCCCTTTCTCAATAAGGGTGGAGATAGCATCCATGTATGGGACATACCCAAGCCCAAACGCCTCACAGGGAGGGATCGAGTACAGACCGGCAAAAAGAGCCGCAGAGTGGACAACAAGCCGGACGCTTCCACTCAATCCAGCAGCCGCCAAAACCAGCCGGAACGCCGTGCACGTCAACGGGACCACGCCACCACCATGTCGAGCCCTGAAAGGGACTCCACCCCAATACGGGTCGAAGCAGTAGCCGTATGCATGAGAGTAGACCCGCTGCCGGTAGCGTCTGTCCGACAGACTGCATAGGATCTCCTGACACCCCCACCAGAACCAAGAACTCACACCGCCGCAGGGAACCCCAGAGCAAGGAAAGGCGGTTGAAAGGATGCCAAGGTCGTGACCGAAAGGAGGACAGAAGCTGCGCGACCAAGGAGGCGCTCAAGAAGGTAATGCCAGAACCACATGAGTCAGGGCTCCCCGAGGGGCCCCTGAGGCTCTGCGAGAAAACAGGGAAAAATCCCGACCGTGCCAGAAAACCCATGTGGCCGCCCGTGTCATAGAGAATGGGTAGGGACACACGGTGACCCGCTTGTGGGGAAGAGAAATTGAGCTGGTCCCTCCTACCAAGACCAAGGCCCCGAGAGAAGCGGGTCGACCCATTGTCCTGAAAGACACCACTGGCCATGTGGGGACCAGCCAGAGAAACTGACGCAAACATGAACAGAGGTGGTCTGGCAAAGGCCACAAAAGGCAAAGACTGGCCTTAATTAGGGAACCTTATGTCCAGCACAGGAAACAAGTGCGATATCCGAGGCCGGAAGTCGCAGACCATAGGGCACTGGGAATGAGAGGATCCATTTGTTCCCAAGGCAAGGGCTGATCCCCACCCCAAGGGCACCGCTTGCCAGCGAAGGGCCTACGGAGGGGATCCTGTTCACAAAGTCATCCAGAAGGACCCCCAGTCCATGGGAACGCGACGGCAGTCCCAGAAAGATCATCCAAGTCGGAGACTGAAGGCAGACAAATACATCGAGTGTAGCCAGTGAAATGCCCATGGGAGCTTGTAGATTCGGACAGTGGAAACGACCCACCCTCAGTGCAAGTGGGGCAAACGCCAAAAGGACCACAGAATTCACCGTGTCTCCTAGCTCCCCAACGCCCCTCGAAGGAGCACCGGAGCGCCCGAAGGCGGCACATAAGGCGAAGTACTAACGTGACCCCTGTACTATTCCTGGCGGAAGTCACCCAAATGGAGGGTGGAACGGCGGAAGAAATGGAGGGGGGGAAGAAAATGACCCCGGACTCGGGTACTCGCCAATAGCTTGGTGCCCGCAGGTGAGGCAAAATGACCGAGAGTTCAAGAGAAAGAGCGTAACCGTCCATGCGAAGTCCGCCACTGAGAAACGGGTAGCCTAGAGGGACAAAGGCCAGGACCTAGGTCCTACCCCCAGAGCGCGAGCCGGTGGCCTCCGGGCAGGGGCCCCCATGTCCTGGCGATGACAAACAAATACAACACCAGCTGAACAGCTACAAGTCCCTTGCGCACCAACGAATCTAGCCGTGGTGTCTGAGGGTCAAGCTCCAGAATGCCCCTCACTGCCACAGGAGAGAAGGGCAGCCACAAAAAAACAGACATGTGCTTGACTGTCGAGACCTCCTGGCGCTAGAGCTGTGAAGGAATTGTCCGAGCAGGTCAAACCTCCAAAGCCACCTTCTGCAACCATCTAGCAGCGTCGGGGAGCCGACTCAAAGTGAAGGCAGCCGAGTGCAGCATGATGGTAATCGTGGCCCGAGAGTGGGGTCACCTTGGCGAGCGGAAAGAGTCCTAGCCGAGTCGTATCTTAATAACGAAGTGCCCACTGACCAGAAAGGAATGTAAGTCCGGTGTCCAGAGGCCCGCAAATCAACACTCGGACACCGACGACAGATCAAACGGCCCCGTCGTGTAGAGACAATGCTCAGATCGTGATGGAAACTAGACACCGGCAGAGAGCCAGGAGAGCAGGAATCTGTAAACCAGAAGCCCGTAAGCAAAATAGAGGACAGGTAGCCTGCCCCCGAGGATCGTCCCATGAGACCCGAGAAAACAGGAGTTCCGGCCCCTACAAAAGACGTGAAAGTGGAAAAGACCCCCTGTAGGGGAGAAGCCGAATCATGGTTCCCATTCGGGAAAGCATCACCCTGCCCGTGGGCCAGGGGCCATAGACAAATAGGCCAGGGCGTGAGCAACGGTACCTTGGGCAAGAGTCACCCCGTGAACGAGGACAAGACGTAGGCAGTGGTGGTCGGAATCCTCCAGCGGAGTGAAAACACTCCGAATGAACGGCCCTGGGGTCCCGTTCTCCTGGTCCGGGAATGAATGTATTTTATTTATTTATTAATTTTGAAATTATTGACCGCCCCCTCTCTCCGAAGAGACTCGGGGCGGTGTACAAAAATTTAAGAGCCATATACATATATAACAATTATAAATACGAAAAGTAAATTAAATGCTTTACCCTGTGTTAAAATATCTCGGTGGTACGGTAGATCAGGTTAATGGTATAATGGTACAAAAATGCCGGCCGATCCCCTGTACCAATGGCGCCCCAATCGGAGAAAGCCCATATGAGGGGAGACACAAGAACCCAAGCCCTGCATTGTCGTTGGGACACGGGGGCGGGCGGCCAGACCCCGTCTCGGGGTCGGAAGGGCGGAAGTCAGAATTGTAAGTGCCCCTCAATAAACCCCAGGAAGAGGGCCCTCTGAAAGACGTGATGCAGTATACGGCGCGGGGCCCACACCTGTCTGAGTTACTACTCTGCCCGCCAATGCGGAGGACAAAGCCAACGACCGAAAGATATATCCTTAGATATAGCCCAGGCGGGCCCACAGACGGAACCTGGCATAAGACCTGCCGTGAAGTGGGCATTGGCCCCAGGCAAGAGAGAATCAGGAGGGTACAAGAGTTGAACCAAGAAGCTCTGCCTGTGAAGCCAGCTGACCACCAGCCAGAGGTGTCGGCTATGAGAATGGGGAGTCCCCTACATAAGGCCTGCTACAGTCGGGACGTGGGCCTAAGATCTACACTCATGCCTACAGAACCAGGGGCATGCAAGCCCGGGCCAGGAATGGTCAGCGTCCAAGCCAATCGATCCGCAGTAGAGGCGATCATGGCCATGGTCAACAAGGGCCGGACCAGGGAAAACGAGCGAGACTCGAGGGCGAAGGGCCCTCGGCCAACCCCTCGGCACTCAAGAGTTACGGTCTGTGCCTGTCATTGCCTGTGTCCGGGAGTTTCAACCCCTCGTCCCCAGAGGAGGACGGTGGAACGCGCAGGAGGCCGTCGAGGCCCCTGAATGTGAAGGGGCTCGCTGGTGCCCTTTGGGAACCAGAAGGCAGAGATGCAGACATGTTTCATTGTGTGACAGCGGTAACCTCCCCAGCAAGGTAGAGTTCCCTGGGGGAACAAGCCAGTATGGTGGGCCGTAGGGCCAGATGATGGCCAGAGGCCCTGGGCATAGAGGACGCCGGCGCCCCAGCCCAGAGCCCCAGGATTCCCCAACCGAACTGGCAGTTTGCCTGGTTTCCTGGGAGCTGGGCCTTTGGTCTGGAAGAGAGGTCAAAAAAGGTGCCTGCATCCGCTGGCGTCGGAGACTAATACAGACCTAGTCCGACGGTCCCTAGGTCTAAAACCGACCGACGTAGGTACAAGGACCAGTAGGCCATGTGGCCAAATGGCCGGGCCACCTACCCTAGGGTTCCCGGAGGTTGCGGCAGCAGCGTTGCTAAGTGGGACCCCCGTCAGTAAGCGAGGCCAGCATCGCCAAAGGCCAAAAACGACACTATAAGAATGCCCCGGCTCCAGTTTTAGGGGGGCAAACCACACAGGTCGCGTCTGGCCAGCCTCACCCCCGAAGGGTGGCTTTTTCCCTTTGTAAATTTGTTTATCTTACGCTCCCTGCTCCGTTGAAATGGCGCCCGTCACACGGAGGGGCCCCTGCCAAAGGTGCATGCCCCCTGTCAGCCCCCAATGTCGGGGGGGGACAGACATCAGACCCCACGGCCTGAAAGGGCGGCAGGGCCGGGTCGGGGGTCGCCGGAGGCATGACAGCGTCAGCACGGCTGTGAATGAAGCCGCTGAAGGCCCTGAACTGCCAGAGGTCTCTGTCAGGGCCAGCCTGCCCGCTGCCATTTCAGCCGATCCCACGCTGCCGGTAATGATTGTGCGGGCGTATGTGCGCGCGTGTGCCGTGCTCTCCAGGAGGCCAGTGCGGCTCCTGCGGCCCTGACAGGCCGGCCGCTTCATTACCTGCTCGGGAGAGCACCGGAGACTCCCGGCCGCTCGCGCGCCTCCGGGGGGCTCCTGCGGCCCTGTCACGCCGGCCGCTTCTTTACCTCGTCGGGAGGGCGCGGGAGGCTCCAGGCTCCTTGCGCGCTTCCGCGCAGCTCCTGCAGCCCTGACAGGCTGGCCGGCTCTCCACCTGCTCGGGAGGGCGTGGGAGGCTCCAGGCTGTTTGCATGCCTCCGCGCGGCTCCGGCGGCCCTGAAATGCCGGCCGCTACTTTATCTGCTCGGGAGGGCGCGGGAGGCTCCAGGCCGCTTGCGCGCCTCCGAGCGGCTCCTGCGGCCCTGACAGGCCGGCTGCTACTTTACCCGCTCGGGAGGGCTCGGGAGGGCGCGGGAGGCTGCAGACCGCCTGCGCACCTCCATGCGGGTCCGACGGCCTGAAAATGATCGTCTGTGCGAGGGAGGCCCAGGCGCTGAAAGCGCCAGACAGCTCCAGCAGCTGTCTCTGGCATCCACCAGCCCCATCGCGCGTGCGTGAGTACCTGAAGGCCGTAGCTGCCTTATATGGGCCTGGAAGCCCGGCAGGCCCGTAGCCGTCCCGGCATGGGGGGAGGGCACAAGAGGCAGTCACGGCACTCACCTGCCATATCGTCACCGGGGAGCATTGGGCACTAATGAGGCCCCCAGCCCCAAGCACAGTCACCACACAGGCCCCAAAGGGGCGAAAGTCACGGCAGCCCTTGTAAGCTCCGTATTTGGCGCGTTCCTGCGCAGGCCTGTCAGTCCGCCATCTTGTCCAGGCGACGAGCGCGCGGGAGGCCTTTGGTGACAGGAGAGGCCTCCCTCAAAGGCCCAAAGGCCTGACAGCCACTGATAGGTGCGGCCACTTACCAAGACCATGAAAGCACCTGAGGCAGCGCGCTTAGCTCCCCGGGGGCACATATAAAGGCCTCACAGCTGAGCTGCGATTCTGGCCGCCCCCTCCAAGGCCTCTTGATGAGCCACCCCTGGAGTTCTCCATGAGGAAACCGTCAGATCTTGATCTCGTCGGGGGAGCGGACCTAGCGTTATGGGACAAGTCCCCAGCTGGTCAAGTCACCACCTCGCAGGTGGGCATATATATATAGGGGTGGCTGGCCTAGATATCCATTCTTCAGAAAATTACCTCAGAGGATGATGATACCGGACCAGTCCCAGAGATGGACTGAGTCGGAAACTGGGTGGAGTCTGCTCCTGAGGGGGTTATATAGCACCCTTAATTAATTATTAATCAGACTCAGTCCAATCAGAGTGCGGATAGGTCTTACCCATACATGGATGCTATCTCCACCCTTATTGAGAAAGTAAATGTTTTCAGCTTTAAGAATGTAACCCAAGTTTAAATCCTCATTCAGACAAGAAGCTTGCTAAGGCCTTGGGTTCAGTCACTCACTCAGCTGAAGTTTACCTCAAACAATTAATGTTAAGAAGTTAAAATTAGGGGAGATCCACATATAACTCACTTACATTGAATAATTAACAGCCCTTCTTCATAATCTGCTGAAAAACTATGTTAGCAATTCTTTTAACACTTTTTTCTAGTTGAAAAAGAACAAGCTAAATGTTAAATTTATTTATTTTTTAAATAGATAAAATGGTGCCAACAGAGCTGGTAAAGTACTGGTGTCTAGCATATCATTTAATTTTTATGTCTCCATAAATACTATTAAAAAAAGAGTTTGATGATAGTGGGGATAATGGCATGGAGCTGCTACATTAAAATTGAATGAGCAAAAGTTCTTACTGCAGAAACAGGTTTAGGATAGCTTGGGTTTAGGCTTCTACATAGATAGATAGATAGATAGATAGATAGATAGATAGATAGATAGATAGATAGATAGATAGATAGATAGATAGATAGATAGATGATAGATAGATAGATAGATAGATAGATAGATAGATAGATAGATAGATAGATAGATAGAAATAATATTTATTTTATATACCGCGTCCTCTCCCCAGGGGGACTCGGAGCGGTGCACAGGGAAAAATTAAAACACTATAAAATATACATACAAGAATAAATACAATAGAATAAAAACAAATTAAATTTGATTGTCCCTGCACTAAAATCCCCATATTAAAACTAGCATTCGCTAACGCCTTAAAGGTAGAGACTAACGTAGGCTGGCCAAGCAGAAAAAGTATGTTTTTAATTTTTGACGGAAGGAGCGGAGGTCCGTGGTTGTTCTAATGTCGGGGGGAAGGTCGTTCCAGAGGGCAGGGCCCGCCACAGAGAAGGCCCTTCCCCTGGCCGTTGCCCGCTGACAAAGTCTAGTGGACGGCACCCGGAGAAGTCCCTCTCTATGGGAGCGAATCGGCCGTGAGGATGTATGGGGCAGGATCCGATCCGGCAGATAGCTAGGTCCCGTGCCATGGAGCGCTTTAAAGATGACAACTAGCACCTTGAAGCGCACCCGAAAGACGACAGGCAGCCAGTGCAGCTCGCACAAGAGAGGTGTTATATGGGTGTACCTAGCGGTCCCCATTATTGCTCGTGCGGCTGCATTCTGGACCAGCTGCAGTCTTCAGGTGCACCTCAGGGGGAGCCCCATGTAGAGAGAGTTACAATAGTCCAGTCGGAATGTCACGAGGGCATGAGTGACTGTGCAAAGGGCATCCCGATCCAATAGGGGGCGCAACTGGCGTACCAGGCGAACCTGGTAAAACGCCCTCCTGGCCACGGCTGTCACTTGGTCTTCCATGGACAGCCGGGTATCCAGGAGGATACCCAAGTTGCGCGCCCCATCCACAGGGGTAAGATGTTCGCCCCCTATGGCCAGTGATGGAGTCAACTGGTTGAATCAGGCGGCCGGAAACCACAGCCACTCGGTCTTGGACGGGTTGAGTCTGAGTCTGTTACTTCCCATCCAGATCTGCACGGCTTCCAGGCACTGGCACATCACCGCTACGGCATCGTTGGGGTGGTTTGGGGTAGATATATACAACTGCGTATCATCAGCGTAGAAGTGGTACTCTACCCCAAAACCACGGATGATCTCACCCAGCGGCTTCATATATGTGTTGAACAGGAGAGGCGAGAGGACCGACCCCTGAGGCACCCCACATGTGAAGGGTCTCGAGGTCGACCTCTGCTCTCCTGCCAACACAAATTGCGATCGACCGGAGAGGTAGGAGGAGAACCACCATAAAACGGTGCCTCCCACCCTCAACCCCCCCAGCCGATGCAATAGGATACCATGGTCGATGGTATCGAAAGCCGCTGAGAGGTCTAATAGGACCAGGATGGAGGAACAACCCCCATCTCTGGCCCTGCAGAGATCATCTACCAACGCGACCAATGCCGTCTCGGTGCTATGCCCGGGCCGAAAGCCGGACTGGCACGGGTCTAGATAATCAACTTCCTCAAGGTGACGGGGAAACTGTTGTGCCACCACACTCTCTACAACCTTTGCCAGAAAGGGAAGGTTGGAGATGGGACGATAGTTGGCTAATAAAGCTGGGTCAAAAGAGGGCTTCTTCAGGAGGGGCCTCACCATGGCCTCTTTAAGGGAGGCAGGCAAGAAACCCTCACTTAGAGAAGCGTTGACAACCTCTTGGAGCCAGCCTCGTGTCACCTCCCAGGATGCCAGTACAAGCCAGGAAGGACACGGGTCCAATAAACATGTGGTGGCTCGCAGTCACCCACGTAACCTGTCCATATCCTCGGAAGTAACAGAGTCAAACTCCTCCCAACCAAGATCCGCCTCGTGCAATCCCACTGGGCCATCAATGGAGACTAGCTCATTCTGAATCTGAGTGATTTTCTCCTGCAGATAAATCACAAATTCCTCGGCTCTACCCTGTAATGGGGCTTCCCGCACCCTCTGTTGTAGGAGGGAGCGGGTCACCCTAAACAGGGCGGCAGGGCGGTTATCTGTGGATGCTATGAGAGTGGCACAATGATGGCATTTGGCCACTCTCAGCGCCACAATGTAAGTCCGTAAATGGGCTCTTACCTGTGTTCGGTCAGATTCAGATCGAGTAGACCTCCATCTTCTCTCTAGGCATCTCTTGTGGCGCTTCATCACCCTTAGCTCCTCGGTGAACCAAGGAGCCAGGGTGGCTCGCTGCCGCAAGAGAGGCCGCAAGGGCGCGACCCGATCCAAGGCTCCCACGGTCGCAGTATTCCATGCGGCCACGAGGTCCTCCATCGGGGCGCGGGTCAGGGGTACAGGAAGTGGCCCAAGTGCCCCCTGGAACCCATCAGGGTCCATCAGGCGCCTGGGGCGGAACCAAATAGGCAACTCAGGTTCCGCCTCCCTGCGGTGGGGAGTAGCGGTTGGAAAGTCGAGCCGGAGAAGTGAGTGGTCTGACCATGACAAGGGCGTGATGACTATATCCCCTATACCCAGATCACTCTTCCATTGGCCTGAGACAAAGATGAGATCCGGTGTATGTCCACCCTCGTGGGTGGGGGCTTGAATTAGTTGGGTCAGGTCCATGGCCGTCATGGAAGCCATGAACTCCCGAGCTACCTCGGATGATTCGCCCGCCGATGGCAGGTTAAAGTCCCCCATGACTACAAGTCTGGGGGTCTCAACTGCCACCGTAGCGATCACCTCAAGGAGCTCGGGCACGGCTGCTGTTACATAGCGGGGAGCCAGGTATACAACCAGCAAGCCCAACTGCCTCCCTAGGCCCCACTTCACGCAGAGGGACTCACAACCAGTAGTCTGTGGCACAATGATCTCTCTCGTCTCAAGACCTTCCCTAACAATAACCGCTACCCCACCACCCCTACCTAGGGCCCGGGGCTGATGAAAAGCGCGGTAACCTGGTGGGCACATTTCAACGAGGGGGAGTCCACCCTCGTGGCCCAACCAGGTCTCCGCAATTCCTACCAGGTCCGGCTCCCCCTCTGACACAAGGTCATGGACGAGGGGGGCTTTGTTGACCACAGACCTGGTGTTGCAAAACATCAGCCGCAAGCCCTGGCTCTGTCCTCCCTGACCACATAGCCTGCGGGGGTTGTGGCACTTAACCGTTTGCAGCCAACGGTTCCGTGCCCCCAACCGGGAGGATAGAACTTGTCTCCCCTCGGACCTGCCTCTCCCCACGACCTTCTGGATGAAAGTGCCCTCCATCGGGACGACTCGCATTTCCCCCCCCCTAACGGATCCTTCCGCTTCCCTCCATCGCCTGCTGGCCTGGCCCTCTCTTTCCTCGTCCGTCTCTACCTGTCTATACCCTCCCCCCTCCCTGGTACCCCCTAAAATGGACAATAATTTACAAATTCAAAAAACCCTGAGACCACGCTTCGTCCACCTCTCCGGATTAATAAATCCCTCATCAAGGCGGGCCCTCGTTAGAGCGGAGGGCCAAACCTGCGAGAGCGGGGACTCTCGCAGTCGTAGTAGGTCTAGCTTAGAGTACATATTAATATTAATATTAATAGATAGATAGATAAATAGATAGATAGATAGATAAAAAATAAATAAATAAATAAATAAATAAATAAAAATGGAAAGTGATACCTTCAAAGATTTTTTACATTCACTTTAGTGAAGAATACAACTACACTGATATTAAAGATGGTTCCTATCTCTTGCAAATGCTTCAGCTTATATGTAGTGTTTATTGTTTTACTTAAATTGATACAACTCTTGTCAATGTTAAAAAGGGCAAAGAACCTTTATGGAACATTGGAACCATATGACCAATCAAAACCATTCCACCACACTTTTGAGACTCAGGATATATGTACAACATTGTTGAAATGGTACTTTCACAGACTTAAAAGTTAAACATGTTTATACGGTGGGTTCTTTTATATGAATATTCCAACATTCTCACAAAGTTCATTTCTAGCACTCTTTTTTCTACCTTTCTACATTCTCATGAAGCAAACTCCTACCCGTTCTTCCTATATAAATATATGAACTCTGCAATGGAAAAGCAGAAAAAGGTGATGCATGAGAGAGAGCCACTAGCTATAAAGTGAAAGTGATGTATGAGAGACAGCCACTAGCTGTAACAAACAGGGTTATGGGATTTTTCAGCAGAATGGATTGTACATGTTTTGAAATCCAAGTAAAAACTACCTGCTGATTGAATAAAGAATTTCCTCCTGGCATTGGTAAGCTGGATGGAGAAACTTGAAGTAAATCCAAAGGTGAGCCAGGATTTATGTTTTTACTTTCATTTGTAGAATAATTCCAGACCAAGGCACTTGGGCAACAGAGAGTTATAGTCTGAAATAGAAAATAGAAGAACTTAAATGATGTAATTAGATTATTCAATTTTATAGAAAGCAGCAAAAAAAAACCTTTTAGAAAAAAGGGTTTTTTTTAAAAAAAGTGCACACAATTTGTTCAAAATGTCCTTATACCTATTTCATTATATTCATCAAAAATATATTCGTTTAACATCATTGCAATTCAAGAAATAATATGCATAACATATTTCTCTACATGGGGCTTCCCTTGAGGTGCACTCGAAAGCTACAGTTAGTCCAGAACGCAGCCGCGCGGGTGATTACAGGAGCGCCTAGACACTCCCATATAACACCTATCCTGCGCGAGCTGCACTGGCTTCCTGTGGTCTTTCAGGTGCGCTTCAAGGTTTTGACGACCATCTTTAAAGCGCTCCATGGCTCGGGACCTAGTTACATGCGAGACCGTCTCCTGCCCCATACATCCCTTAGACCGATACGCTCCCACAGAGAGGGCCTTCTCAGGGTGCCATCGGCCGAACAGTGCCGACTGGCGACACCCAGGGGAAGAGCCTTCTCTGTGGCGGGCCCTACCCTTTGGAACGACCTACCGCACCATCTCCGACCTCCGCCTCTTCCGCCAGGGTTTAAAGACACATTTGTTTCATCTAGCCGGCCTAGCCTAACCTCCACAAATGACTATTTTAGACAGTTTTTAAATTTTGGGATTTTAATTTGGTTTTAGCGCAGGACGGTATCAAATCAGTTTTTTTAATTTTCTACTTGATTTTGTTATGTATTTTTAAATTTCCTGTGCGCCGCCCTGGGTCCTTTTGGAGAAGGGCGGGGTATAAATTTAATAAAATAAATAAATAAAATAAATAACATATTTCAGTTCAAAATACAAATGCATAGAAACTTTTAAAAATTAAACATTTTCTGCTCTGAATTCTCAAACTAAAGCAAATCATCATAATTGAGTTTAAAATATAAAAAGTAAACCATTATTTCCCACACACACCCCAAAATACTAGAGATTCTACTTGTTTTTGTAGCTCACTTTTACTGGACGACAAAAGTAGATGCTTAGTATTATTATCTTCATGATACATTAGAAAGTCAGTGAATGGGCACAATCCTAAGCCTTTTACTCCAATTTTATAGCTTTGTGATTATTCTAGAGAGTCAACAGAGTATGGGCTTTCTAGAAAATATCTTAGAAATTAAGGAATAACTCAAATATTTGTCAGGAAAAATACTATTTTAATCCCAATCTCTTTCTGATTAAATTGCAAACATCTGAGATACTTTAAATGCACACACACTTGCTATCTGTGAGCAGAGGGAGGGAGGGAGAGACAGAGATAGTTTCACAATGCAGTACTTATTCAACAGTAACATAGCCAATAAATGTTATTTCAGAATTTACTCTTGGCTATGCACTTACCTGCAGCATACAGCTTAGGCCGTAGACAAGAGGGCGGTGTTGGGGGCAGGAAAGAAAATCTGAGCAGACAAGCTGGGCAGGATTGACTACAGTACCAGTTGTCGAAGAGCTGGGAGCTGCCAGAGGAGGATTATTTGGTCCAATAATAATATGAGGCGAGTGGGCAGCTATGAGGTTAGTATTGTCACTTATCAACAAAGAGACACGTCTGGCACAGAAGTAAGCAAGGCGACGCGACAGGTAGGCTGACTGAACAAACTCTTCAGAATACTGAAAGATATTGGTTTAAAAAAAGCATCATCAGACTGTACATCAAAATTTCCCATCCAGTTGCTGTTACTTTTTTTAGCATCCCCAAACATCCAAAGTCAAGTCTTAAGTCATTCTAAGGACTTCCAGTCTCTCACACTAGGAAGCGTTTGGTGTATTAAGTCTGCCAGCACTTTTTTTTTCAATTACAACTTCTCAAACCTATCTCTCCTAAATCAGAGCATATCAACCATAGACTCCCAGCACCTTTTATGTGATTTCCTAGGCCCACTTTTGCCCCAGACCATCCCCCCCATAGTCAGGCTCTGTGCTGTCTGATTTAGAGGGGGAAAGACCTAGTACGTAGTAACGGGTAGATGGAAACCTTAACCCTCAGAAGAAAAAAGCTAGATATTAACAGAATCAGTATGTAAACAAAAATTATAGGGTGAGTTCTTAAAATAGGCTTTAAAAATGTTAAATAGTATAAAATCAGGATGGGAATCTTTTCAGTCAATCTTATGATTTTCTATACAATAATATGTAAGCCATGTTTTAAATGGACCACAATTTGAATAAAACCTAGTAAGATTTCCACATTCTTGCCTGAAATCTCACAAGAGCTATTGTTGCAATTTGGGGATCATTGCCAGCTCTCTGTCAAGCCTCTAGTAGCTTTGTGAGTTGAAAGTAAATTTTTGCAGGCATGAATTTTACTGAGTTCTCTGCACCAAGACTTATTAAGGTGAAAGTTAGCACTGATACAACTCTAGAAATTGAATGACCTTTGGTCAGAATTAACATATTTCCCTATATATTAGGAGTTTGATATTTGAAACTTTCTTCCACAGCCTTACAATTGTTAATTGCAGAGAAGAGACTGATATTTTTGTTGATAAACTGAAAGTTGGCTGATATTCTTTATTCATACCTGTTATTTGATTTCTTATCAGACATCAAACCTTGCACTACAACTATAAACAAGCTACACTTAGTTTAATATACTGAATTCTGAAAACATTGCCTGTTTGAGTATTTTGGGATAGTGGCAAATTACATTAACCTTTGTACCTGCAGCATTAGTGGTAGGAGGAGTTTCAAAAGTTCATCATCAGCTGGTCTTATTTTTTCCAAGACATCCAGGATCCATGTTAAATATTCATGTCTTTCTAGCATTCCTTCCTTAAGGAATTTTAGAAATATATGTAAAGAAATCTCCAAATCCAACAGAAAACAATTATATCCCTGCTTCATTGGTTAAGATGCCAATTAAGAATAAATGCCACAAAATGTAATCTCACAAAACTGAGATATATTACAAAACCATGTTAATATTTAAAACTAATAGTTTAAAAGTTGCATACTGGTTACCTAAACATCTGAAATGACTGCACAGAATCATTATCATACTCCAGTAACAATTCAATTCTTCCTGTGATGGTGCTTATGTAACCAAAGCCTTACCATTCACAAACAAACCACATTTTCTTAAATGCAGTATTTAGATTTGTTTAAGCAAAATAACTAGGTAGGGAAATTAATAAAACTGAGTTGTTGAACAAGGAAGAAAGTAGAAAAGGCAGAGGTTTTTATTTAAGAAGAGTGAATGCTCTTGTAGCCTGATTTTTCAGACTACTTCCTTATTCTAAAATTTACTTTACGCACATACAGGTATAAGTGTACTTAATATGGAGTGGGCATACTAAATGAAAACAGAATACTTTCTCTTTGGAGAGGAGGCAGAAAAAATTGTAGGGAGAAGAAATAGACTAAAAGTTTGAAAGTCTGAATGCTTTCTACTACAGCTTGTGTGTAACTACTAGTTGTACTATATTTTAATTGTTCTCTCCTTGTTCTCTCCTTGGCAAAGACTGAATGTATATCCAAAATATGGCAAATATATGCTAAACAAGTTCTATACTTAATTTTTTCTGGGGAAGAATGTGAAAGGAAGGCATTATTGGATGATTCCATAGAGTACATCTTTTTCCAAATGTACAAGATTAATTTATTCTGCAACTAATAGTTTTCTTTTTCATTAGAGATACACAGTTTTGGCATTTATGCTGTTTATAATACCATTACATATCAATTAACATCTGTCCTTGCTTAATAACTCTAATTGGGACCAGACGCTTTACCACTAAGTGATGCAATTATTAAATGAAACAACATGTAACCATACTGTTTAGTGAAAACAGTTTTGGTGGTCCCAGTTGCAGTTGTTAGGCCAGGAACATGCCATGTTAGGTGAGGACCTCATGCTTCTCCTGTCATGCGGTGTTTGTCTCCACTTAAACTCTGCCCACCCACCTATCTACCCCGCAACTTTGCCTTTTGACTAGCCTGCACTCCACTGCTGCTGCCAACTCTGCCATCCCAGCTGTTTTCATCATCTTTGTTGTCCAGCTTCTAAGGTATGCCTAGCCAGGCCTTTCATGAGTCAGTGAGTTCAGGATGGTAAGGGTGCAGAATGGACTGCAGGGTCGTAGGGATGGCAGAGGCCAGGGTAGTAGGGGAAGCAGAGTACAGGGCAGCCAACTAGGCAGAGATGGGAGGAGATAAATGGGTAGGAGAAGTTGAAGCACACATTGTGAATGTAAATGCAGGTAGGCTGACAAGCAGCTAAATTCTAATCAACTGACCATGAGAGAATTTCAATGGCCATAACTTTGAACATAAGTCATAAATATTATTTGTTCAGCAGTACCATACTTTTCAACAGTCACTGGTTGTATGGTCATAAAGAGAGGACTACTTGATTAAAGTAGTACATTCCTAAGATGTATCTTTGCAACTATTTAATTTTGAATCATCTGACTGATAAGTCTTCATCGAATATGTTTAACGTGCACTTTTTTCACTATAATCTGACATTTCTTATAAATGTCATATAAATATATGCAGATAAATAACTTGTGGTCAGGGCAGTGATTCTGACCGTTGCATGAGAAAATGAATGACATACAGTAAATGCACATCTGTAATATTGCTGTTGCTACTGCTGTTGTTATTTAGCATTACTTTAAATTCTACATTTCTTCACACTGGATATTTCAGATGTTAACACAAAAGGACTAATTGGCTGGAAATATGTCTGGCTTTTATTACTAGCTATTTAACATTTAATTCAGCCTACTGTACTAAACATATTATGAGCAAGGAGACTGAAAACAAACTGGAATCATATTGTACTGCTTTGCAGAATTTTATCCTGCTTCAATATAAAAAAAAAGATTACCTGGAACATATAAAATGCCAACTTTTCATTATATTCCCACTGCTTCAGAGCTTGTTCCACTTCATGAGGCACAACTACAGAGATTTTGCCTTGGCTTGTAGACATGTGATAAAATTCTGCAATTTTTACCAATTGTTCTCTTAGGTACCTGGTAGAAATTTGAGTCCATTCTATAGAGACACAAATTAAGTAATCATTGACATTTGCTTTTTTTCAATGACAAAACTGAGCCAAAAAAATTCAACACAATTTGATTTATATTCAGCTGAGCTGTCACAAAGTCATAATCTTCAAAATAGTGATCAGTGGGAGAGCTACAAGAATCCAGTTTGAATGGCTTTTAGCATGACAGCCTCTTTATTACAATACTTTTAAAGAATGCAAGCTTTAGCTTTGCTAAAGGAAGTTTATTCTGCAAATGACTTGTTTACATGGATAATATTTATATATTTTAAACAAGATGAAATGAGTTGTAGTTTGATATGAACCAGGTTTGAGTATTCATTTGAGAATAAATATTATTCTTCAAGCATTTCCATGTCATCAAGTGAAAACAATTTGCATCACTTTGAGAAAATAAATTCAGAATTGACTATTGGCTTTACATAAAGAGACTCTTTATCTAAAATAAGTGACTATCTTTGAAATTAATATTAATTCTTCTCTCACACTGAAGAGTCATCATCTGATTCTGACACAAACCATAGAGACTTCAGAACAGAATTATCTTTTGCAACATTTCAACAGTTGAATCCAAGGAAAGATTCTAAGCCCTCACAAGGGCAGATGCCTCAAAAACTATGACCAAGCAATCAAAAAGTAGAAATTATTTAATTACAAGGAACAGGTATCTATCGCCCCCACACAGGTCTGCTTAGGAACCAATCACTTAGGGAGATGTTGGTTATGTCTTAGTGACTAAATTGCGTCCAATTCCTACAGGCCAAAAATTCATTTTCCAGCCTTCATTTTGCATAAATGATATGCAAAAATTGTAAGTTTTACATTTCCATTTCTTTAGAGATGCAATTATACATAGTTTCTTTATTCTTTCAAAAGATATTATAGTAATAAACTAAGAGAATCATTTCAATATTATGCCAGTAGATATTTCAGAATGGAATCCTCCATCGCTATCAAAGATTTATGCAGTACTGCATTAATGTTACAGACAGAACATGCCAAAGGGAAAAATATTCAAATCAGATTGTCAACATATCATCTTTACAACAAAACTCTACTTCCTGCTGACTACTGAGTGAGCCTTTCTATTTTCATAATCCATGCGCCTCTGAGATGCTCATTCAGATCAACATATTACAGAGTAGATATGGAACAATCCTAGATATAAAATCATGCCTCTGGGCATTCAAGAAAATAAATTAGTCTTATTACTTCTACAGATCAGTCAATAAAGTATCTCGGAAATTTAAGGTGACAGCTATTAAAAAACTAGAATTCATTTTATTTGCTATATCAATAAACATGCCACAGTGCATTGTATGCTGACATTTTAGTTAGTGATGTAAGTAATAAATTTATTTACCTCACCAAAAATATCACTTGAAGCCAAGATCGCCAAACCGGAGCCAAGATCCTTCCGTCAGAAATTAAAAACACACTTTTTCCGTTTGGCCGGCCTAGGTTAGTCTCTACCTTTAGGGTTTGGGATTATTAGTTTTAATTAATAGGAATTTTAGTGCAGGGATAATTGAATTGAGTTTAATTTGGTTTTTAACTTAGTGTATTTATTGTATATGTATTTTATGCATTTTAATTTTTTCCCTGTACACCGCTCCGAGTCCCCCTCGGGAGAGGACGCGGTTTATAAAAATAAAATAATAATAATAATAATAATAATAATAATAATAATAATAATAATAATAATAATTATTATTATTATTATTATTATTATTATTATTGTTGTTGTTGTTGTTGTTGTTGTTGTTATTGTTATTGTTATTGTTATTGTTATTATTATTATAAACAGAGGCTGTCATACTTCATCATGTCATGAGAGCTGAGTCACTCGAAAAGTCAACCATACTGGGAATGATCAGTAGAAAAAGGAGAAGGGACTGCCCTAGTATCTGCTGGCTATAAAAGATATCACTGGGAAAACCCATGGCAGATCTGAAGGAGTAGGTATGACACAGAGGAGCCTAGGGAGTGCTGATCCATAGAGTGGCCAAGGGTCGGACACAACTGAATGACTGATGACAAAGACGCAAGTACTAAAACCATGATGGCAAGCCATATTTGTTGGCACGCTAGCTGTCAGCCCCAGCGCACATGCGTGTGCCAGCCAGCTGATTTTTCACCCTTCTGGAAGGCCAGGGGAAGCTGTTTTTGTCCTCCTCAGGCTTTGGGAAAGCCTCCGGCAGCTGGGGAAGATAAAAATTGCCCCAACAAGGCAACCAGAAGTTCGGAAATGATCCATTTCTGACTTCCAGGGGTTGCAGAGGGTGTTTTCATCCTCCCCAAGCTTCAAGAAAGCCTCCAGAGCCTAGAGACGGGTTATGTGCACATGCACAGGGGGGGTGTCTCGCATGCATGCACAAGTGGGCGGGGAGGATTGAATTGGTGTGGGCATGTGGGCACTTGCAATTTTGGCACGTCGTAAGAAAAAGGTTTGCCATCGCGGTACTAAAAGATTCTCAAGTTTAGTTAACAAAACCTAAGGCACAATTTGGCTTCTTTTCAGCTTAGTATGATGTATGCCATAACAATATATGTGAAAGGGAATTACATTACATTACATTACATTCCTCTTATCCAATTGTTTTAGGAGCTAAAGTTTAATACTTCTGGAGAGCACAAGTTTGAAAAACTATTTTACATATACAGTAATAAGTCATATTTTGCAAGGTAATTATATTTGCTTGGAGGCACCAATAGATAGCTATGAAGACAAAAGTCTATAATATAAAAGCAATTGGAAAGAAATATTGTGTGAGGCAGGTTTAATTAGGCATCCTGAACATGTCACATCAGCAATAAAGTAAGGAAATCTCTAGCCATATGCATGTTTGTTATGAAACTCAACTAAGGACATCTTATTGAGTAAAGGCACAAATAATACAGAATAGCTTAATATGCAAGACTTAATCTCTGTGAAAAAATGAAAGTATAAATGTTTTTAAACTAACAGCAACAATCAGAATATTTCTTTAAAACCAACACCAGTGTGATTTTTTAACACACATCTTTTACTTTAAACTGTCTATATTATGCTTAAAAAGAAAAATGCTTTGCATAAGAAGTAAAAGGTAAATCTAGAATCCACTTTTACTGTGGGGTGAGCTCTTAAGATTAGAAGGGAAAAAACTAATGCAAACAAGTCTCCTTAAATCAGTGGTAGTCATCCTGGTCTACTTCCCACTAGTGGGCGGTCCAGCTTTCATGATTGGCGGTAGGGGTTTTGTCCAATGCTGAAGTACTTTCCTTTTTTTAATTTAATTGACTTCCCTACTTTATAAATCAACATTACTGTGGAACCGGTGGGTGGTTAGAAAATTTTACTATTAACAGATATACAAAAGTGAGCAGTAGGTATAAAAAGGTTGAGTACCCCTGCCTTAAATGAATCATGTTGGCAGATCTCTCTTCAGAAATCACATTTAAACAAATGTGGAAAAATCTGAAAACTTCTCAATGTAAATTGACTGAAAATATAAGTGAAAAGGCATAGAAAATTCTCTTATCTTTATAAACTTTGCTAGAAAGATATGGATAGATATAGTGTAAACTAGCTTTATTTCCTTCCATGTTTACCCTATTTCCTTAATTTATTTATTTTTTACTACTTTCCTCCACTCCAAATTATGTGTAGCCCAAAGGAAATAGCATGATGGGTATATATTATCTACCAAAATCAATAGTTTAAATAAAAGGAGTGAGTCATGTGGGAAATTGAATATAGTGACTAAATTTCTAATTAAGTGATGGAGCTACCATTCTTGAAAACATGGTGTTACTAATGTAAAAACCAAATGTTATTAATAGATACCGCCTATTTGTCTAGAACAGAGCTGTCTAATTTCTAATTAAGTGATGGAGCTACCATTCTTGAAAACATGGTGTTACTAATGTAAAAACCAAATGTTATTAATAGATACCGCCTATTTGTCTAGAACAGAGCTGTCAAACTCCATAGGCCAGATACATCACATGCTGGCCACACCCACACCTGGTTTAGCGAAGGGAGGAGTCCCAATAAGTCACGTGACACTGTCGTTTTGATGTGAATTTGACAACCTTGGTCTAGTATCAAGTATCTCATTTAAGCTAGCAAGAGAACAATTAATACATTTACATTTAGGTCATTAATCATGCTTCAGCTTTCATTCTGCTCTTGTACTAATAATTCAAATATATTTTCATTGATCAATAATGAGAACCTAAAAAAATAGAATCTTGTTTTTGTCATTTCCTGATACAACAAGCTTATGATTCCTGGTTTTTTGAACTGCACAGACACCTACTGTAGTTTTGAAGCATACAGGAAAAAGTGAAGCATATCAACTTATACCCTCCGTACAATAGTGCAATTACACAACAGTGCAAAAATAAGATATTACATTCAGCATTTATTACCAAGATTTGGATCAGCTGCCTGGCGTTTCTTGATTTTAGCTTCAGAGATGGCTGAGTAGTAGGCACACGTCATTTTTATCAACCATGCTGCTCGCAAGAGTGGTACAGAATATCTTGCTAAATAAGCAAAAACGTCTTCCTTTTTGCTGAGAATTGGGACCTATATTTGAAGACAAAGAGAAAGAATTTTAAGAAGTGGCTACAGTACTCTAAACCTTTTAAATAACAAATTGTAACATTTAATTCAACTGTAGATCTAGTAATAACTGAATGATGTCAATGGTGGGTTTCCATTATTTTTACTACAGGTTTGCTCATGAACATGCGAGACGCTTCTGTGCATGCTCCGCCCACCCATCTGAGTGGGTGGGCGGAGCTTACTGCTGCTGCCACTACTAGTTCATCTGATCCAGGCCAAACCGGGAGCAATCCAACTCTGAATGACATGTAGAAAAGAAATAATGATAGGAGTAATTAGAGAAAGCAAAAGTTAGTGACTGATTGGTATCAGATTAGTCAAACTGTTGCTTTTTGTTATGCCAAAAATAATGTATAGGTTCAAATAATATAGAGTTCATCTGGGTCAAATGAAATTATGCATTATTCCCATTAAAAGCTGCTTGATTTCAAATAGTGATCTTAAATCACACTTGTTGGAAAAATCAATATTTTTTCATTGATCAAATGTATTTCTCCATGTTTTTCAAAGAATATTGAATAACCATAATAGCTTTTTTATGTTGCTTCTAAAAAAAAATTGAAGCAAAATATGCTAAATTTATATAGTATGTTACATTGGCAGCTCTTACATCACAACATAATTAATAGCTCCCTTAAATGTCATGTTTCTTAAGGATGCAAGCCCAAAAATGTTGCATCTAAGTCCTGTGAAAAAGAGATCAGTTCCATTAATGAAGACTTAGTGAATATTCTTATGTGAAATTTAGAGTTAGCAGGAGGTTAGGCTTGATCTTAACAATATCTAAAAATGGGCAACATTTCTATCCCTCAAGAAATAGATTTTATCAGGCTTTCTGAAATATTGAAAAGTCAGTTTCCTTCACTCTTGTGTTTAGAATTCCTATTATTTTCAAAAACTTCCTTTTTAATACTGTCTAGAGGTTTACACACAATATATTCACTTTACTATGAAACAATACATGCAAGTCAGCACCTAAAGTGGTAGATACCTTAATAAAAGACAAAATTCTAACATAACTTTTTCACAGCTCGCAACAAGGAGTTTCACACAGATATAAATTTTTACCAAGTTTTACTCTTTCTATTGTTTCTGAGGACTCGAGCAACTTTCAATATCTATTTATGCAATATATCATAGTTAGTTACAACTCACTGGGGGACAAGGTGCCATTTTGCTCACTGCATTCCAACATAGACAACAAGAGAGCCAAAGTACTTCTTGTTGCTATTATGTACAAGCCAATCATAACTCTGAAAATCCAGAAGTCTTCTCTAATATGCCTATTCTCCATGACTATCCAGTAGTTACCTCTGTCTGCTGCTGGAGGTCACTTCTTGACAGTATTTGTAGCATTAGCCAAATATAGTATTCATTTGTTATCAGTCATTCTCTCCTGCTCCACCTCATAACTCCGTTAGTCAGCTTCACTAATAACTAAACTAAGCATTTCAAGCATCTACCCAAACTAACACAACTCTGTACTATCTCAAATGACCAAAAATGATTGGTGATTGGTTTTCCACTGACAAGGGAAATGAAGGAGAGAAATCCACCAATCCCTTTCCTCAAATCACTTGCAAGGAGTAATTAAGATATCATTCACTGGCCTTATTACTGCTGGACAATAGCAATAGGAACAAAATTGTTTTGTCCACCAAGAGACTCATAAGTAATACATTGTACAAACAGCTGCAGAAACTTGCATGAGTACTCAGATCATTTGTGTTGGCATCCTTTTCGGTAGGCTCAGCATCAGGACAATAATTTCTTTTGCAAGAAGCTGGCCTTAATGAAATGTCTTGCTTATTTTGTTAATATTGCACTTGAGATTCATATCAGAATCATATGAACCCTCCTCCCTCTCTTCCAAATAGTGAAGAAGCCATCCAAGTACCTTTTTTGCTAGGAAAGTCAGAGGTTTATTTCCTGCCAAATCTGCAAACCAAGTATGAATCGCACTCTGGGACCGAGCAGTAACTAGCCAGTAATTGTCTTTAGCATTTATTTGCAATTTCTTCTTTCCTGTATCTTGGAATGTATTAAGTTTTAACTTCTCTGCTAATATGCTGCTAAAATAAGCACCAATCTGATAAAGGAAGAAAACACAAACAGAATAAGCATTTTCTAAAACATATATATATATAAAGAGATCAAGTGTACTTTGACTACTACCTTGATAAGATTAGCCTCTAAATTTTTTATTGTAGTATTCAGAAACTTGATAATCTAAATAGCTAAAATGGTCTCTCATTATCATTCAGGTGTGGATATTATGGTTATAAAAGTTATTAACACTGAATATTAAAATATCTCTTAGGAGATAACTGGATTTCTTTGAGGACCGGATCAGCATTGTAGTTCTTCTCTGTGGGCCAGTGAGGGGCAGAGGGGGGATAAATACAAATACAATAGCAGAGTTGGAAAAGAACTTGGAGGTCATCTAATCCAACTCCCTGCCTAGGCAGGAAGCCCTATACCATTTCAGGCCATCCAACATCTTCTTAAAGACTTGCAGTGTTGGGGCATTCACAACTTCTGGAGGCAAGCTGTTCCACTGATTAATTGTTCTTATTGTCAGGAAAGTTCTCCTCAGTTGCTTCTCTCCTTGATTAGCTTCCAACCATTGCTTCTTGTTCTACCCTCAGGTGCCTTGGAAAATAGTTTGACTCCCTGTTCTTTGTGGCAACCCCTGAGATATTGGAACACTGCTGTCATGTCTCCCCTAGTCATACTTTTTATTAAACTAGACATACCCAGATCCTGCAACCGTACTTCATATGTTTTAGTCTCTAGCCCCTTAATCATCTTTGTTGCTCTTCTCTGCACTCTTTCTAGAGTCTCCACATCTTTTCTACATCGTGGTGACAAAAACTGGATGCCGTATTCCAAGTGTGGCCTTACCAAGGCATTATAAAGTGGTATTAACACTTCACGTGATCTAGATTCTATCCCTCTGTTTATGCAGCCTAGAACTGTGTTGGCTTTTTTGGCAGCTGCTGCACACTGCTGACTCATATTTAAATGGTTGTCCACTAGGACTACAAGATCCCTTTCACAGTTACTATTATTGAGCAAGGTATTACCTATAATGTACCTGTGCATTTCATTTTTGTTGCCTAAATGTAGAACCTTACTTTTTCACCATTAAATGGATGGTGCCTCCTGCAGCACCCTGCTGGCCAAAATGCACAGCCCCCCTGTATCTCATTTTTACCTTCCATGGCCTCCTACAGTGTTCTGACAGCCAGTTTGTGCCCCTTTTCAGCCTGTTTTTGGGTCATTTTTCAGACCGTTTTTGGGTCATTTTTGGGGCCATTTTAGTCACCAGAGGTACTGAGGCCAGTCCTTTGATATTTCCAGGCTGACCCCATGGGCCAGATTTAAGCACCCCATGGGCCAGATTCATCCCGTGGGCTTCGAGTTTGACACCCTGTCTTAGGCTATAATAAAAATAAACCTTATTATTAAAGCATAATTGCAGTTAAAGAACCTGTCCACAAAAGGCAAATGTTAAATTTGAAGTCTGTGACATTTTCCTTCTTTCAAATATCAATTAAAAATCATTTGTAAAAGTAGATCCTTGACCAGTATATTGAGGACTGATTTCATAGAAATGAAACCTAATCAATATATCCAGATGTTTCAATTAAAACTGCAGGAGTAAGGCACTCAGCATTTGGAAATCAACATCTTTGTATGCATGCATCCATCTATGTATTCATAATTTTCAAGTTACACAGATTTTCTGTCTAAAAGGTTAAAGAAATCAAAGATACCCATTACCAAATCAGTAAAGAAAGTATTGCAAAACAGCATACAACATTTGAACTTCTTTAGATGAATCAGTTTTTGGTTGCAAAACGCACTTACCTTTGATGGGTTAATAACAATATTTCTAGCAGACCCATGTTCATCTCCTGAGAAAGCTGGCTGATTACTGAAACCTTGTTTTACATTTACAGCAGTTAGCTCATCCTACGAATAAAGAATAATGTTAACTTAGTTTTGCAGCAGGTTCCAAATTCAAGTGAGGTCAGATTCTCCCTAAGGAATTAAAATTTCTGTTGTGCTATGCAAAAGAGACACATTTCACGCTTTCTTTGCAAATGCAAATCTGTTTATGAATTTTTGTTATAAATATTTTATACACAATTCTCTTACATTATCTAAAAATAATTAAAATTTGGCACTTATCAAATTGATCTGAATACTTTTTTTTTTAAAAAGACAATATTACACATTAATGATACAAACACTGGGTTTATAAGATAAAGGTAAAGGTTCCCCTTGCACATATGTGCTAGTTGTTCTCAACTTTAGGGGACGGTGCTCATTTCCATTTCAAAGCCAAAGAGCTAGTACTGTCCGAAGACGTTCTCCATGGTTATATGGCTGGCATGATTAAACGCCAAAGGCGCCCAGAACACTATTACCCTCCCACCAAGGGGGGTCCCTATTTTTCTACTTATATTTTTAGATGCTTTCGAACTGCTAGGTTGGCAGAAGCTGTGACAAGTAATGGGATCTCACTCCATTACACAGCACTAGGATTCAAACTGCCAAACTGCCTGCCTTTCTGATCAACAAGCTCAGCATCTTAGGCACTGAGCACAACATCCCATTTGGGTTCTTAAACATATAGGTAATTATTTCTAATACTACTACTTGTTTTACCCTAAAACAATATCCACGGAAAACCAGTTTGATGTAGCAATTAAGGCATCACGCTAGAAACTTAGTGAACTGTGAGGTCTTAGTCACATTTCAGACATGAAGCTCGTTGGGTGAACCTGAGCCAATCTTTTTCTCTCAGTCCTAAGAAAGAAGTAATGGCAAAGTACTGAAAAAATCTTGCAAAGAAAAATGCAGCAACTCATGCAGGCTTTTGTCCAAGAATTGAATATGTTTGAATGGAAGGCGGGAAAAAAATCAAATATCTTATCCAGATTGGCATTTAGGAATGAGACGATTTGTGGATAGTACAAAAAAACATTATATTTGAGTATTTTGGTTTACTCTGTTATTTGTTTCAGTTACGTCATTCAGCTGTTTCAGTTAGCATTTTACATTACAGAAACAAATCATTAGATGATCCAGGGTGCAATTGGTTGTGGTTGTGATTCAGGTGATCTTGAAGGCACAGATAAACCCCCAAGTGGTCTCAACAGCTCTCAGACAGAGTGCCAATGACCAGATGACTGCAAAGTAATACAATTGTTCCCTTTCCTCCCCTTTGCCTCCATTCTATCAGAATCTATCCTTCAACTCCCCCCACCATCAGAACTGATGAAACTTCTTGGATGAGAAGTGAAACATTTTCTAGTTCTTCCTCAAGAAAAAAAATCAGTCCAGTTGTCTTTGGGGGAAGCGCCTGTGAGACAACTATGACTTGGAATGACTGAGAATTTCCACAGAGGTTTAGATTTCTAGTTTTAGTTAATCTGGTTAATTTAGTTAAGACTACAACTAGCCTTAACACAATGTGCTATTACATTTCATTCTCATAAAATCCGGCAACAAAAAACACTCTGGACTTCAACAGAAATCAAAATTCAAATCCTTATCATTAGTTTCGATGTGAACTCATTTCAACAGTGAAGATGAACCAGCCTTCTGTTTAAACACTAGCACAGCTGTACAGATGAAACTGTGATCCATTGTAATCCATCTGAACTTCTATCTAAAAGATGCAGATGCAATTTTGAAGATATCCTTAGTAACTATATCCTTCAGTGGTATAAAAGGCATCCTCCATGTCTCTGCATAAGCTTGCGAAACATCTAACAGTGATCATGTGCAAATTAATTATAAAGTGAAAGCTATATACTGGGTCACAGTTTAGCATTTAAAGTATCTCTGCCTCTGGCACATCATCTTTCCATTGGAAATTAACTCCTATTTACAAATCAATAAATCATCATCATATATGTTTCCTACGTTTCTATCTTGCATATCCTAGCTACTAGGTGGAGGAGTAATGAATCAAACAGCCCATAACAGAAAGGATGATGTTTTTCCCAGTCACGTATATCAGGCTCATTTAAAGGGAAAAAAGGTAGAGACTAATGCTACATTTTAATGTATTTTCTAAGCCAGTGATGGTGAATTTTTTAGAGACCAAGTGCCCAAACTGCAAGCCAAAACTCACTTATCGCAAAGTGCCAACACAGAAATTCAACCTAAATAATGAATAATTATTCAGGTTAAATGAATAATGAATAATTATTATAATCTTTCCCTCCCTCTCTTTCTCTCTCTCTCCTTCCCCCTTCCTCTCTCTCCTTCCCTCTCTTTTTCTCTGTCTTTCCCACTCTCTTTCTCTTTGTCTCTCTGAGGCAGACTCAGAAATGACCAGCAAGCAAACAAACATGGTGCTCTGGCTGGGAGGCAGTGGTGTGGAGTCCCACCTCTGGCCGGAGAGAACAGAGCAGAGCAGGTAGGACGAGCACTGGGTGGGAGGGATGTGTGAGCCAAACATTTGGAACTGTGCTCAGCGGAGTTTGCAAGTGGAATCAGTAGGGCTGCTTAGCAGGGAGGGAGACCCTGGCCCATTTAGTTCGCTTCAGTGCAGGGTGGGAAAGCAGAGGCAGAAGAAATCCATGCCTCTCGGCATTCAGTTCTCAAAGACTCTTTTGGGGTGACTGCGAGGGAAGGGCAAAGGGCGGGGCAAGCCATTGGTGGGATCACCCAACAGGGACCTGCAGCCTCCGCTTACCGACATCCACCCTATGACATACTGTGCTGGGGCGATGGCACATGCGTCCATAGAGAGGGCTCTGTGTGCCAACTCTAGCAAGCATGCCAGAGGTTCGCCACCAGGACCCTAAGCCATAAAATATATATCTGTTATGTTATATAAACAAATGATAGAATGTTATTGAAAATCAAAGTTGAACAAGTTCAACTATGTACAGTAATTTCAAAATGCATATAAGGTTGGTGGGGGGGGGGTTGCCAGCTGAGACACATCCTTTTGATTAAATGAAACCAGCACACTAACTTTCTAAATGCAAAGAGACACTTTTGAACAAAAAGTCTTCCTTGTGCCTTCAGGCTTGTAATCCCAACTCTTCTCTGAAAAATGTACATTCAGTCTTAATGTTTGCAACAAAAAAGCGCATACCGTTTGCCTTTGTTGTACTACACTATCAAATGTACACAGTTCCCGATTTAGAACAACATGAACAGCTTCAAAGAACAGCAACCACAAAGCATTCAATTGATTTGCACCATAGATCTAATTTTTATCCAAGAACTGGATGTTCTCTATTGGGAAAAGTAAATTTTTCTATCCATAGATACACAGATAAATTTTAGATATAAATCAGGAACAGCAGACATAAGATATTAATAATAATAATAATTTTATTTGTAGACCGCCTCCTCTCCCCAAGGGGACTCGGAGCGGTGCACAGGGAAGTTAAAAAGCAAATATAAAATACATAAATAGTTAATATAAAAATTAAATGAATTGTCCCTGCGCTAAAACCCACTATACTAAAACTAAACTACACCCCCTAAAAAACCCAGTTAAAAACGGAAGACTAACCTAGGCCGGCCAAGCAGAAAAAGTGTGTTTTCAATTTTTGACGGAAGGAGCGGAGGTCCGTAGTTGTTCTAATTTCGGGGGGAAGGTCGTTCCAGAGGGCTGGGCCCGCCACAGAGAAGGCCCTTCCCCTGGGCATCGCCTGCTGGCATAGCCTAGTGGACGGCACCCGGAGAAATCCCTCTCTGTGGGAGAGAATCGGCCGCAGGGATGTATGGGGCAGAATCCGATCCCGCAGATAGCTAGGTCCCGTGCCATGGAGCGCTTTAAAGATGATAACTAACACCTTGAAGCGCACCCGAAAGACGACAGGCAGCCAATGCAGCTCGCGCAAGAGCAGTGTTACATGGGTAAACCTCGAGGTTCCCATAATTGCTCGCGCGGCTGCATTCTGGACAAGCTGAAGTCTTCTGGTGCACCTCAAGGTGAGCCCCATGTAGAGAGAATTGCAGTAGTCCAGTCGGGATGTCACGAGGGCATGAGTGACTGTGCAAAGGGCATCCCGATCCAATAGGGGACGCAACTGGCGTGCCAGGCGAACCTGGTAGAATGCCCTCCTGGCCACGGCTGTCACTTGATCTTCCATGGACAGCTGGGTATCCAGGAGGATGCCCAAGTTGCGTGCCCCATCCACAGGGGTAAGGTGATCATCCCCTATGGCCAGTGATGGAGTCAACTGGTTGTACCGGGATGCTGGGAACCACAGCCACTCGGTCTTGGACAGGTTGAGTCTGAGTCTGTTACTTCCCATCCAGGCCCGCACGGCTTCCAGGCACTGGCACATCACCGCTACGGCATCGTTGGGGTGGTTTGGGGTAGATATATACAGCTGCGTGTCATCAGCGTAGAGGTGGTACTCTTCCCCAAAACCACAGATGATCTCGCCCAGCGGCTTCATATATGTGTTGAACAGGAGAGGCGAGAGGACTGACCCCTGAGGCACCCCACAAGTGAGGGCTCTCGAAGTCGACCACTGCTCTCCTGCCAACACAAATTGCGATCGACCGGAGAGGTAGGAGGAGAACCACCGTAAAACGGTGCCCCTCACCCCCAGCCCCTCCAGCCGATGCAATAGGATACCATGGTCGATGGTATCAAAAGCCGCTGAGAGGTCTAATAGGACCAGGATGGAGGAACAGCCCCCATCTCTGGCCCTCCAGAGATCATCCACCAACGCGACCAATGCCGTCTCGGTGCTGTGCCCGGGCCGGAAGCCGGACTGGCACGGGTCCAGATAATCAACTTCCTCCAGATGACGGGGAAACTGTTGTGCCACCACACTCTCTACAACCTTCGCCAAAAAGTGAAGGTTGGAGACCGGACGGTAATTAACCAACAATGCTGGGTCCAGAGAGGGCTTCTTCAGGAGGGGTCTCACCATCGCCTCTTTAAGGGAGGCAAGCAAGAAACCCTCACTAAGAGAAGTGTTGACAACCTCCTGGAGCCAGCCTTGTGTGACCTCCCAGGATGCCAGTACAAGCCAGGAGGGACACGGGTCCAATAAACATGTGGTGGCTCGCAGTCGCCCATGTAACCTGTCCATATCTTCGGAAGTAATAGAGTCAAATTCTTCCCACAAAACTGTCTCAAGATCTGCCTCGGGGCATCCCACTGGGCCACTATCGATGGGGACTAACTCGCTCTGAATCTGAGCGATTTTATCCTGCAGATAAATCCCAAATTCCTCTGCTCTACCCTGTAAAGGGGCTTCCCGCACCCTCTGTTGAAGGAGGGAGCGGGTCACCCTAAACAGGGCGGCAGGGCGGTTATCTGCGGATGCGATGAGAGTGGCACAATGATGACGTTTGGCCACTCTCAGTGCCACAAGGTAAGTCCGTAAATGGGCTCTCACCTGTGTTCAGTCAGATTCAGACCGAGTGGATCTCCATCTCCTCTCTAGGCATCTCTTGTGGCGCTTCATCACCCTTAGCTCCTCGGTAAACCAAGGAGCCAGGGTGGTTCGTTGCCGCAAGAGAGGCCGCAAGAGCGCGACCCGATCCAAGGCTCCCGTGGCTGCAGTATTCCATGCGGCCACGAGGTCCTCCATCGGAGCGCGGGTCAGGGATACAGGAAGTGGCCCAAGCGCCGTCTGGAACCTATCAGGGTCCATCAGGCGCCTGGGGCGGAACCATATAGATGACTCAGGTTCCGCCTCCCCGCGGTGGGGTGTAGCGATTGGAAAGTCGAGCCGGAGAAGTGAGTGATCTGACCATGACAGGGGTGTGATGACTATATCCCCTATACCCAGATCACTCTTCCATTGGCCAGAGACGAAAGTTAGATCCGGCGTATGTCCACCCTCGTGCGTGGGACCCTGAATTACTTGGGTCAGGTCCATGGCCGTCATGGAAGCCATGAACTCCCGAGCTGCCTCGGATGATTCGCCCACCGATGGCAGGTTAAAGTCCCCCATGACTACTAGTCTGTGGGTCTCAACTGCCATCGTAGCGATCACCTCAAGGAGCTCGGGCAGGGCTGCTGCTACATAGCGGGGAGCCAGGTATACAACCAGCAAACCCAACTGCCTCCCTAGGCCCCACTTCACGCAGAGGGACTCACAGCCGGTGGTCTGTGGCACAATGGTCTCTCTCAGCTCAAGACCTTCCCTAACAATAACCGCTACCCCTCCACCCCTGCCTAGGGCCCGGGGCTGATGAAACGCGCGGTAACCTGGCGGGCACATTTCAACGAGGGGGAGTCCTCCCTCGTGGCCCAACCAGGTCTCCGCAATTCCCACCAGGTCCGGCTCCCCCTCTGACACAAGGTCATGGATGAGGGGGGCTTTGTTGACCACGGACCTGGCATTGCAAAACATCAGCCGCAGGCCCTGGCCCTGTAATCCCTGACCACCTAGCCTGTGGGGGTGGTGGCACCTGACCGTCTGCAACCATCGGCCATGCGCCCCCAACAGGGAGGATAGAACCTGTCTCCCATCAGATCTGCCTCTCCCTGCCACCTTCTCGATGGGTAGGCCCTCCATGGAAACGACCCGTGTATCCCCCCTCTCAGTGGATCCATCCGCCTCCTTCCGCGATCTGCTGGCTCAGCCCGTTCCCTTCTTGCTAGTCTCAACCTGTCTATACCCTCCCCCCTCCCTGGTACCCCCTAAAATAGACAACAAATTCCTGACTAAAAAACCCCTAAGACCACGCTTCGCCCACCTCTCCGGATTAATAAATCCCTCATCTAGGCGGGCCCTCGTTAAAGCGGAAGGCCAGACCAGCGAGATAGGGGACTCTCGCAGTAGCATAAGGTCTGCCTTTGAGTACATAATTATAATTATAATATATAAATATAAATATATAAGTACATAAACACATAAGTATATAAATATATAAATACATAAATATATAAATATATAGATATATAAATATAATACAAATATAGATACAAGATGTAAAATGGGTCATACAGTTAATTATGGGGAGCATCGTTGGCAGTATAAATAGTTAAAATAGATGTTTAAAAATAAATTCACATGCTCCCGTGAGATATAGTATTGTAACGAAAGTATTTGGAATGGGCATCTGTAACAAAAAAAAAAATCTGTTCACCATTCAATCATCTACAGGTAGACCTTGATTTATAATTTAGTTTGAGGTTTTCATTTAATGACCACCTAAAGTTACAACAGCACTTGAAAATGTGACTTATAACAGTTTTTCACACTTGATCGTTGTATCATCCCCATGGTCATATGATAAAAATTCAGACTCTTGGCAATTGGCATGTATTTATAATGGTTCCAGTGTCCCAGGACACTACAATCATTTTTTGTGAACTTCTGACAAAAAAAGTCAATGGAGAAGCCATTGTGTTACTAACAACTGCAATGATTCACTTAACAACTGTGGCAAAAAAAAATAATCTCATAAAATGGTACAAAATTCACTTAACAACTATCTAACTTAGCAAAAGAAGTTTGGGGTTCAAATGTGATTGGTCTTGCTCTAAGGAGCATGATATTCACCAATTGCATTTTTATTCTCATCCGTTCTTTTGATATTTCATGAGAGCCCAGCATCATTTTCCAGAAGTATTGGGATTACAACTCCCAATATTTCCAGCCTATATGACCTAAAGGTTTAACAGCAATCTATCTTGTTGATCTTGTTAGCTGCTTTAGGGGTTATTAGAGTTATTCAGCAATTAAAACCAGCTGTAAAACAGCAGTGATTCAGACATGACATAGTGACCTAGTTTATTCTTCAAATTAAATCACAATTGGCTGGGTTCATATGCTGCCCTAAGCCATAAACAAAAATTCACAAATGATAATAGTTGGACTCAGAGAAGACAATACGACAAAATGAAGCAGAATGTATTTTACCATGATATAAGAATCCACACTGTTTCCAAGTATAGAAGAATCTCCCCTTTTATACCTCCGTTTCTTTTCTTCTGCTTCTTCACTAGAGCTACAAACTAAGTTTCATTCACCAGGAAATGATGGTTAAAAAGAACCAAGTTTAAACAAAAGGTATTAACATTCCATGGAAAAAAATGTTTCAAATGTGTTGGGATAATAAAATCCCTGATTCATTTTCAATTTTATAAATCTATGCGATTGCTAAAAGTTCAACCCTGGAAGCCTTTAAAAAGATGTTAGATAGCCATTTGTCTGAAATGGTATAGGGTTCCTGCCCACGCAGAGGGTTGGACTAGAAGACCTACAAGGTCCCTTCCAACTCTGATATTGTATTATTGTATATAAGAACATCAATAAATAACATACTTTAAATTTCACATAATCAATCAAATCCTCGCTCAAATCTGAGAAATTCATAATCTGCATTTAAACTATCTGTGAAGGACATCACAATCATATATTCTAATAAATTGTTTCTAGTTTAGGATGCAATCTCCAGGATTACAGCAGTACACAATAACACAATCACAATCCACAAAGCTTTTAGGACCATTGTACCTCCAGATCCCATTAGTAATTTTCAGTTCTGATTTTTTTCTACATCAAGATGTTTTGTTTTTTTTAAATCAGCCTTGTAAAAAATTTACAGTGTTTTATGCAAACATTTAATTTTTCTGAATTGTCTTTACTCCATTCAATTGATGTCATTTCAGTATGGTCTTGAGAGACAGAATCACACAATGCTTTCAGAGAGCAATCATTGTTCAGTGCACAACTGCATAGATGACCTGAATAGCCTGAATCACAACAGTTTTTATTCAAAGGAAGATTTTTCCCCCCTCTTTTCAGCTTTTACACTTGGAAATTATTGGCAGATAACTAAAGCAAACCTGAATTGTAACTCCCTGACATTCTACATATGCCAAACAACAAATGCATGTTTATTTTGAAAAAGCCTTGAGGAAATCTATTGGATTTATTCATTGCAAACACTGCTTAGCCTTACATCCGATTCTTTAAAATTGGGGGGGGGGGGGGGGGGATATTTTATACTTTTGCACATGTTCATTTAGTGTACCAGATTTGGGGTGGGAAAGCAGAAAAATTAAATTACTTAAAGGAGACAATGAGTTCCACACATAATTTTGCAATAGCAACCTTTCCACATTTCTTGAAATTTATATTATCTATATTATCTTTTCTACCTCAAATCAATATTCACAAACTAATTTTTGCAGAAGGCTTTGATTGTCAGAAAGAATAGATTCCCATTTATTACAATATCATTACACTCAAAGGAAATCTCAGCATCAAATTATTAAGATTTCTTGGTTTGAATCCAGATGTGGATAATTACAAGTTCAGTGAATTCAATTTATTTCATTTTGATCAATAATCAGTAATTATACCAAATGCAAACTCACTGAATTCTTGATAATACCAGAAAATTAAGTATTACATTAAAAAGAAAGAGCATGGGACCAGGTATATTGATTCTGAATGTTTATATAATATTGAGAAATAGTATACCCTAAATTAAAAAACCAATTATTGATGATGATAATTTTAAAAAACACAAAGGTGAACCCAAGAATTCTATAGTAAATGGGGAGGATGACTCTTCTGCCAGCATTAAGCTAGTGGGAAGAAGAAATTCTGAAATACACATAAATGTTGCCAAACTTGCCACAGAAATACAAACTGGAAAAAAGCTTCTGTATTGAACTTCTGCTTGATGATATATTCTATATGGACTAGACAAAACTGAGATAAGAGAAATAATATAGCCCATTATATTTATGCTTTATATTATGGACATTTTCCCAGATAAAGCCATTTTGTGTAATTAAAACTTGAGGTATATAAAATAAGTAACATCATCAGTGCTAGTGATTAACACAGTGACTAGCACCAATTATGTTATCTAGTTTGTATAATGAAATGTCTGCAAGAAAATATCCATGCTCAGAGAGCACCAAGGACCCCACATTTCAACCCTGAGCTACAAATATTCTCCTTTAAAGATGTATCAGACAGAAAGGTAAATATATTGGATGAAAATCAGAATTATCCATCATTAAATTAATATAGACTTTGTATAAGAACTTGCTAGGATGCACCCATCTGATTTTTTCTTTGTAGTTCACATCCAAACACTTCTTCAATATAATTGCATCATATTCATAAAATATTCACAGGAACTTTCAGATAAGAGACTAAAAGGTATACAATAAGGCTGTTATGGTAAACGTATGGCATGTATGCCCAAAGTGGCACGCGGAGCCATGTTGCCTGGCATGCACAGCATCACCCGTTCGTCTTCCGGGTTTCTGGTACGCATGGCAATCAGCTTGCCTTCATGTGCGCAGCAGTGCTGGAAACTGGAAGAGCTGATCTTTCGTTTTCCATCATGAGCATGGGCACTAACCAGCTGATTGTCATGTGTGAATGCACACCATTAACCAGAAGACTAAATGGCTGGCATGCACACGCGCATCAGAAACTGGAAGTTTATTTTCTAGTGCATGCATGCCCCCTGGGCAGCTCCTCTTCTAGGTTGTGGTTCAGACAAATGTGTCACTGCAATAAGGTCTAAAATGGTTTCACTAATTTTAGTTATACCTAATCACAGAACTGTGCAAAGACTACTATAGTCACTGGAGGGTCAAATACAATGGTGCAAAAACAGCTCCCTTCCTCCTAGGCAGTCAACAGACTAGAATTTATCTAGAAGTCTGTTCACACATGTCTATTTAGCCTAAGGCTACAAATCATCAAGTGCTCATAAAGATCTATTCATTCCACATCTCTAGAGAGATAAAGCAGGCTGGTAATTTTTATAAGGATGATATTCTTCTCTCACTATGACAGCTCTCCTATTCCCACTTCATGTGACACCTCCAAGATTGCCATTCAGGTAGCAATGTGTTTTCCTTTTCAAACAAATCTTGAAGTTGAAGTTGACCTGGTGAAATTGTCCTGGAGTTTTGTGAAAGTTTTTGAATCAGAATAGGATAGGCTGGATCCAGCTACCCTGTCTCTGAAAAGTAAAAAGTTGTCCAAATTGTTTCCCATTAGCTCCAAAGTTCAAACAAGGTTCAAACGTGACCCTAGTAAGTAAGGGTCACATTTAAGCACATACAACCTTTTCAAGAATCAGTTTCAACCAATACACCAGATTCAAGAATTGGACCCCTTTTATGGCTAAGTAATTCTTCAGGGAAGCTTTTACAATTGCAGTCCCTTCTGGGAAAGGGAGCGGTATATAAATTGAATAAAAGTCTAAAGTCTAAGTTTATTTAATGGCATATTTTTATGAAAAAAGTGAGCAAGGTAAGTCAACTGTGCATATACTGAATGAAGAACTATCCCTACACAAACTATATAAAATGTTCATAATTGCATAATATTGCACAATTATATATGCAATTCTATTTATTGCTATGCATCAACTTTTGATAAACTATTGGCTGAAAAGCAGACCAAAAGAAATACACGCAAGACTTTCCTTGTTTCAGGAAATCAATACAATAAATTAACACACCAGCATACTAGAAAGGGCCATCGGATATGTTGTATATATAGTGTATGTTCAAGACACAAAAGGAATGATTTTAGATATTTTGATTATTAAATTTGGCATGTATTGGCTGGATCCAGACAACCTATAAGGCAATTATGTGCTTGTTCAGTTTCAAATTATGGAATTCATGAATCTAGACAGTTATGGGCTACTTTACTTAATTATACTTTGTTGAATACGTGACTATTAGCTAGATTTAAGCATCACATTAAGCTAAAGTCAATGCTTAATAACCACAATGGCTAAATTTACTTGACAAGGTAAGCCAAACATAACAAACCACATTATATCTTAAAATTGTTTTCAAACTCAAGTCTGATGAATTACATCAGATTAATTTGGAATTATGGAAATTTGTATTTATATCATCAATACGTAGAGAGTGGGTTAAATATGAACCAAGGGAATTCAAGTCCATAAAACCACAGCTGAATTGAAATCTCTACAAAGAAAGATGCTAGGTCAAAGATTATTGCTTTAAGTATATCAGTTTTTGATAACCAAAACATGAAACATGATATTTCCGTACCAAAGATCGTAATTTGTATTCCTTTAAATCAATCTGAAATGCTAAGAAGATGGATGGCATGAAAATATGGTACTCTAGATACATACATACATTGCATTAAAGGATAAGAGTAAGATTCATTATAGCGCAGATTCCAGCTGTATAAATATCAACTGCCTAAGATAAACCCATTGAACAATTCCTAGTTTAGGTTTTTAAAATAGCAGTAAACAATGTACTGATCAGATGACATATTATTACATAGTACACAAAAGTATTATTCTATAAATTGATAGGTGTTAGAACAGTCCATTTTTCTCTACATAATATGAGACAAAGTTATTAAAATCTGAAAAATAAAAAAAACTTATTTTTTCACATTCCATATGGGTACTTTTAATAATAGAAAGTCTGGGGAGATAAATAAAGACCTTCAGTATTATACTTCTAAAGTGTTTTGGAAAACTTGAACTATTAAATAGCATCAAGATTTCTCTTATAGCCCACAGTTCTTTCCAGCCTTTTTTAGCAAAGGCTAAGATAAAGATGAAATTTTCGTAACTCCAGAATTAAAGTCATAAGAATTTCACAGGTAGTGCAGACAGGAAGCATGCCCTGATTAACTATTAAATTTACTTTTTTTGTAAGATTACATTAACATAATATTGCATGTTTGAAAGTACTGTACATCTCTTTCTCTGTCACCTTTATAGCTCAGGAAAATAGAGGGTGTCACTACTGAGACTTTTGCTATCGCCACACTCCTTCTGCAGCTGAGCTGCCTCTTATTCAACCATTTCACTAGTTGTGGATCCTCCTCTGCATTTCAAGGTCCCACATACCACTAAATCCACACATTGAAGTTTTTATGCATTTTCTATGGATCACCAGAAATGGAAATTACTAACAAAAGTCATTTAAGAAAGATTTAAAATGTTGTCTTTACAAAAAGTTGTGACTAAAATAGAAATTGTCTCTTCAGAATTATATCCAGTGGATAATGTCAAGAACCCTGGTGGCACAGTGGTTAGAATGCAGTACTGCGGGCTACTTCTGCAGACTAACGGCTGTCAGCAGTTCAGCAGTTCAATTGTCAGCCTCCCATCCTTCCGAGATCAGTAAAATGAGGACCCAAATTTGTTGGGGGCAATATGCTGACTCTGTAAACTGTTTAGAGATGGTAAAGCACTATGAAGTAGTATGTAAGTCTAAGTGCTATTAGTATTATGTATTAAAATCCCAGAATACAAAGGTTTGAAGAAACTGTGGACATTATCTTACACACACACACACACACACACACACACACACACACACACACACACACTTGTCCAGAGCAGGAATCACTATTGGCAGAATCAATAGCAAATCCAGTTGATACTAATTTCTGGGAGAGGAATGGAACTAAGCATGTCTCTGAAAGAGTGAAGACAATGGTCACAGCAAAGAGTGAGGGCCTGTTGAGTAGACTAATTCTTCAGATTCACTCTGGATAAGAAAAGGACAAGGTATTAATTGCATATGCATCTGACAGTTGTTCCTTGTTAAAAGATTATAGGTCAGCAGGTTGAGTATTCGATGAAGGGACCAGCCATCATGCTTACAACTGCACTGTGGCTTTTTAAAGGCCCTCTGTTCATCAATCTCCCTTTCTAAACATTTTCAGAAATTGCCTATTTAATTATCTTAGCACTACTAGAGACTTTCAGAATGGTGAGTTGAAAAGTTGCCTGGTGAGTGAGTTTACTTCCATTCATAACCAAAGGAAAAATTAACCATAAGTTTAAAATTTTAAAGAATTGGAAATAAATGATAAAAAGTTAAATACATAAGACTTTGATTCAAGAAAGGTATAAATGAATTAACAAATTTGGAATATTGAAACTTTTACTATAATTTGCAAATAAGTATATAAAACAAAGAGCTTTTTGTGGAAATAAAATTGTTTTATCTATCTAAAATGATAAGAAAGATTTGAGATTTTATGATTTCAGAAACTGGATAAAGAGGGAATTAAAGATTCCAAGCAAAAAAGGGAAATGGGTTAAAAGTGTAAACTTGCCTTTGGCTTCTGATTAGTATGTGGTATTTAAAAAATAACATTAAAACATTGAAAATATTCCAGAAGACTTTTAAAGAAATTAGCTGCTACAATGTCAGAATGATGTCTGTTTCTATAGATAAACTATAACCAAAAATGTTAATGAAGAAATGACAGAAGTGAAACTAATTTTGTCTGATGTAAAAATATTAGAACCAGAAAAAATAGATAACAAAAAAGTGAGTTGTAAAACAAAGAAGGCAGCTTGGAACAGAAGAACAAATGACAAGCCAAGAGAATAACTTGGATAAGGATTTTCTACTGCATATACAAAAGATGTTGGTTGAAGTTTTGACATTCAAAGTGGAAATACAAACAATAAACCAAGAGAATAAACTATATAATTACTTTTTACTGGACTTACAAAAGAGTTTGCCAAACCTCCCATGATAATGTGGGAAAGCTCCCCTTTGAGATGGGAAAAAGAAAAATTAAAGAAAGGCTAAATCCTGTGACACCAAATTAATGAATTTAAGGTCAAGATTGTCGGAAGAAAGGTATATGAAGTTAGTTTGTTTGACCAAGATCAAAATAATGTGTGTTTTCATGAAGTTCTGGTAACCTTTTGTGGACTTTTTTCTGAAACCAAGACCAAAACATTTATGATCTATGGATTTGTAAATAGATAAGGGGTGATTTATAGGAAGAAGCCATATTTGTAACATTAAAAGAGTAAAGAGTTATTACATTTCCTTATACTTGTGATAAATATCAGCAACTTTATATATTTCTTTTCTTTATCTTACTTTCTTCCTTTCCTTTTTCCTTTCTTTGCAGTTTTCTTTCTATTTGTCCTCTCTCTGAGTTTAGTTTGTATTTGAGTTTACTATTGTAATTAAAATATCCAATAAAAAGTATATATCTATATATCTTTTTCAAAAGTAGATGCAATTTACCAAAGCATAATGTCAACATCATCACTGTAAAGATAAATACATTGTATATCCCAGGGGTCTGCAAAGTTGGCTCTTTTAAGACTGGTGGTCTTCACCTGGGAGTTGAAGTCTCTTCACCTTCTGGGAGTTGAAGTCCACCAGTCTTAAAAGAGCCAACTTTGCAGACCCCTGGGATATCCAATGCTTACATCAGCTTCTGACTTCTTTTCTTTACCTTTGGAATAACCTCTTAGACCAGTGGTGTCCAAACTTTTTTCAAAGAGGGCCAGATTGGATGAAGTGAACAGGGTAGAGGGCCGAACATTTTTCCGAACATTCTTTGAACCATTACAATTAAATGCAAATAAATTATTTTATGCCAAGTTAATTGCAAATGACATACTTTTCATTTCATAACATTAAGATCAACTGACAGTTGAGTTTTCACAATGTATTGAAAATAAATTTTAAAAAAACTTACCTACCTCTTTCTCTCTTTCTTCCTCTCTCTCTCTCCATTTCTCTCGCTCTTTCTCTCTTTCCCTCTTTCTCTCTCTCTCTCTTTCTTTCTCTCTCTCTTTTTCTCTTTCTTTCTGTCTCCCTTTCTCTCTCACTCTCTCTCTCTTTCTCTCTCTTTCTTCCTCTCTCTCTCTCCATTTCTCTCTCTTTCTCTCTTTCTTTCTCTCTCTCTCTTTCTCTTTCTTTCTGTCTCTTTCTTTCTCTCTTTCTTTCTCTTTCCTTCTCTTTCTCTTTCTTTCTCTCTTTCTCTTTCTCTCTCTCTGTCACTCTGTGTGTGTGTCTGTCTGTCTGTCTGTCTCTCATTCACTTAATCAGTCTCTATCTATCTGTCTCTCCCTCCCTCTCTGTGTCTCTCCCTGTCTCTGTGTGTGTCACTCTCTCTGATTCTCTCCCTCCCTCCCTCTCTCTGTATGTCTGTCTCTCTCTCTTTCCCCATCTGTCTCCGATTCAATCCGATTCATTCTCTATCTGTGTCTCTCTTCGTCTCTCTCCCTCCCTCTCTTTCTCTCTGTCTCTGTCTGTCTCTCTGTCTTTCCCTCCCTCCCCTTCTGTCTCTCTCTGTGTCTGTAAGTCACTCCCTCGCCACTCGCAGCGGGCGAGGGAGCAGGCGGGGTGAGCATCCAAGGCTACCGTCATCTTAAGCACCACCGAGGCTGTCGCCCGGCAGGAGCGTCAGGCAGGGAAGCCGGTCGCGTCTCCATCGCGTCTCCCTCTGGCAGGCACCACGGCTTACGTTCTGAGGCCGCACGTCCGTCTTCCCTGCCTGACGCCCCTGCCGGGCGACCTTGTGCGGCGGGAGCTGCACATTCTGGGGCTGCGTGGCTGGGAGGGAGGTGAACGCGCCAAGCGGCTGCGCGTTCACCTCCCTCCTAGCTTCGCAGCCCCAGAACGTGCAGCGATGGAGGCGCGACCGGCTTCCCTGCCTGACGCCCCTGCCGGGCGACAGCCTCAGTGGTGCTTAAGATGACGGTAGCCTTGGGTGCTCACCCCGCCTGCTCCCTCACCCGCTGCGGGAGGAGGCGTCCGTAACCTCCGTCCACCTCCCTCCCAGCCACACAGCCCCAGAGACAGAGGGAGGAAGGGAGGGCCACATTTACACAGAGCAGGGAGGGCTGTTGGAGGGCCGTATTAAACTGACCCCCGGGCCGCAAATGGCCCCCGGGCCTGACTTTGGACATGCCTGTCTTAGACCCAACACTTATTTCCAGCATATTTTGTGGAACATATATATTTTTCATGTCATACAAATGTTGTTTAACTGCTCTTCTTTCATCATGTATGTCTATAATGAGAGCCAGCTTGGTATATTGGTTAGGGCATCATGCCAGAAACAAGGAAACCATGAGTTCTAATCCCACATTAGGCATTAAGCCAACTGGGTGACCTTAGACCAGTTACTGCCTCTCAGCCCTAGGAAGGAGGCAATGGCAAATCACTTGTGAAAAACCATGCCAAGAAAATTGCAGGGACTGTTCCAGGCAGGCACCAGGAGTCAACACTGATCTGAAGGAACTAAAATAAAATATTTATATTATATTACCTCATGTATATACAATTATTGTAACAATTATTTCCTATTAAAAAAGATTCAAAGTTTCAAACTACATAAAATAAGAATTGCTCCAATAGCACAAAGTTCTAGCGAAACGCCCCTTTCCAAAAAGCATTAAAACAGATTTTACCTGCATTCACTCAACGCTATGAAGTGGTAAACTATGATTAAGTAACCAATCAAAACATGTTGGAGCATGTTGAACGAACCAAACCATCGGACTAAGATGTAATTGGAGTTTGTTTCTTATGCTTTAGCATGCATGAAGACTGCCAGTGTGAACTGTTGACTATAGTTTTGGCTGTGGGCCAAACACGGCCTTTTTATGGGAATGGCCATAGCCAAGCAAGAAACTGTCTGCCAACATTACAGCCAAACTGTTAAACCACATAAAGGTTGCAATACAGTTAAGGGAACCTTAATTCATCAGTTTCTTAGTTACTTGCAACTTTAACCTACAGAGGACAGAAATTAGTGGCAACTGAATATCAAGTGAGTTAAGGAATCCCTTGATAAATTGCACTGAGCATTATAACAACCTTCCTTCTCCCCCCTCCCCCCACCCCAGCAATTATCTGTTAATTACACGGTGCCATAACGTCATGGTTACAACCCAGTGCCACTAGCTGGAACAATACACCCAAAGTGCCAGTGTTTTGAAAGTCATCTGATTTGGGGTGACTAAGAGCAGCAGCTTCACTCCCAGCTGACCAAATGTCAAGTCACTGGTCCATAAGCAATGTCTGTCGGAAAAGCTCCGCTTAAGGAAAGCTCGGGAATGAGGGGGGGGGGGGGGGGGGAGAGGAAAAGGAAGCCGTTTCCCCTTGCTGGGGGAGGGGTGGCCTTCAGCCACCCGGGGTTTAAGACGAGCCCGGGGGCTTGATTTAGGTGCGCAAAAAGGCAAGACAGGGGTGCGGAGGAAGGGAAGCGCCCTTTTCTTTTCTAGCTGGTGTCTTTCAAAAGTTTGGGGAGGGGGGGGAGGGAGGAAGTGCACCGAGAAGAGACGAAGAGGAGGGGGCGGGTATCTACTACACAGCCCCGGAGTGCGTCAGGGCCCGGCGCGCAAGCATATCACCTCCCCCCACCATCCCAACCCATACCTCAACGCTACGAAATCTCTCCGGCAAGCAGCCTTGTGAGGAGCTCCGCTCTGAGGCTGGCAGGCGCCTTCTCCTCCTCCTCCTCTCCTCCTCCCCCTCCCGCTACCCACCTTAGCCTGCCTTCCCTTCCCCCTCTCAGGTGATCGCCGGGCAAACTTCTCCCCCGGACCAGGTGTGTGCGCGGACGGGCGCCAGCGAAACCCCGGACTTACCTCCTTCTGCTTGGGGTCTTGAGGATAGACGTCGGGCGGCCCCAAACGGGACCGTTTGAGAGGTCTCTGCTCATAGCTCAGGAGCCCGAAGGCGGCCATGATCTCTCATGTTAGCCGGCGAAATGAATGAGAGAGCGAGAGCGAGAGAGGAGTTGGAGATGGAGCAGCCTCTGAGCACCAGGGAGCAGCACTTGGCTGGCAGACAGACTCCCCCCTCTGGGTCTGGCTCTTTTCCTACGTGGGAGACATACATAGATACGTACGCGGGGAGAGCAAAGGGCGGCTAGGATGCGGCAGGATTGCAACCCAACCCGCCCACAGAGGCAAATGTCACACCCCCCACACGCGCAGGCAAACGTCCCTGGAGAGCTGAGCGACGGCGAGGGTGAGGGCGGGGAGAGAAGGGGGGGGTGGAGGTTGACAAGAAGGACCAGACGACGGGGGATGAAAATGGATAGAGAGGCCAAGGAGAAGAGACCCCTGTTCCTTCCCCACACACACCAAGAAGAGGTGAATCCTTCCTTCCCAATAGTTGCAGGATTTCTTCCTTCTCTTACCCTAGGCCAAATTTTACAGAGAGATATTTAAAGGCTTTAACCAAAAAAAACCACAAAAAAACAGGGATGTAATTCCCATGACAGCAGACGCCATTGCCCTTGCCCCAGTAGCGCATGAGTTTTCAAAGTCACAAGTTCAAATGTCCTCCACACAAAGATCACGGACCTCTGATCTAAAGTAGGTTTATCACACCCAGTTTCATGCCCAGTATTGCTACGGTGGGCTAAGTGAATTTCCATCTCTGCTATAAATTGGAGGCGAGAGAGTAAAATCAATCTAACTGATCTTGACTATAACTTGCCTTAACCAGGATGTATCAACCGCATCAGTTCCCTAATTAAATGCATTGACTGGCGGAATGTGTTAGCATGTGTTGCTTTTGGATTTGCATGACAAATTAGCATTGCTTATTTTCCCTGCACTGCGAGATTATGGAGAGAAACTACTTAATGGAAATACAAAAGGTGATACAAGGTATTTAAGGAATATTCCGTAAACTCTATTAATCAGTTCTGGGTGTTTACTTATAGAAGTTCCAGCGAGGCCTGTGTAAATCTGTATCTGCTACATCACTGCAACAAAAATATATGATGCAATCAAATAGTTAATCAATGCCCAAGGCACAGGAGATCCTAAATGGAGAGATTTGTTCTCTTGGCAACCAACCAGCCACTCCAACAGATTGCAGCTGCCTTGGCTAGTGGCTCTAAACAGCAGCACAAGAAATGCCACATCCTCCATGGCTTTACACTAGTACACCACCAAAGTTGCAAAGGCTTTCATCATTGTTCATGCTGACTTCCCAGAGAAATGGCATAGATCAGCCAGAACTGGGAAAGGAAGATCCTCTCTGTGATCCTCTGGTTGTACTGCCGAACCATACCCAAAGGCACCAATTTGCAGATTTAAGGCTTTGTATTCTCTAAATCTCCCCCCCAAAAAAGAAAAAAAAGAGAGAGATCAAGAAAAAATAGGATGAGAATTCCATAATGGAATTCTATTCCGGAGAATTTAAGGAGAAAGAATCTTACCAGTCTATGTTTGGTTAACAGGGTAGTTTAGTATTGGTAAGACCTTTCACAAACTGTCCACTATGTGAGAGCAAAATGCCAAAAGTGCATTTGTGTGTTCATTTGTTTGTTTACCCATCTATTCTAGGTTGCCCAATTTCAAAACAACTCTGGGCAGCTTCATGATTAAGAGGGGGAAAGGGGAAAGCAACACTATATAAAAAGAAAAACAGTCACTCCAGAGGAACAAACAAACATTCCCTTCAAATGCCCAGGTCCCAGGCCTGGGGAAAGGACCATGTTTTTAGAGATTTCTTAAAGGCAGGTAGGTTATTAGCCTGCCCCAAAATTTAGAAGCTGTTCAGCTCCTATCTATATCTATGTCTGGGTTCACTATGGAGAACTCAGACAGCTCATCTATTTTCCTGTAGGCCTAAATGATAAATCATCAGCTGGGCCGTGGGTGAAAGATTACTGCTTCCTGGCCATAAAGATAGTTGGAGAAGTAACTATTTTTAGAGCAAGTGCTGCAGGAGATGGAATGTCCTCCACCCCAATCCTTTCAGTAATTCTCTCCTAAAACTACAAAGAGGATTTTTTTTATCCCTAACATTCATCCATTCTACTTTTCTATAATTATTCTTTCCATTGCACCATGGGATAGAACCCAAATCTTCATCAGTGGGATACTCTTTCAGATACTGTATATGGTCTCCATTTCTGGGTGATAAGCTTTGAGAAGGAATTCAGACAAATTAGAGCAAGTTCAGAGAAGGACAATGAATATGATCAAATGATCAACAAAAACTCATGCAGAAAGATTGTAAAAGCAGAGCATGATTAAATTGTGACAAGAGAAGATATTTGAAAAAAACATCTTTGCTGTTCTAAACTACAGAATATGAAATCAATGCTAAGAACTGATGGAAGACACTGAAATGGTGGATACCTTTTATGACCAACCATCAGCAGAAAAAGGAAGAAGCAGTAAAGAAATATGTCTCAGACTAACACTTGATAGATGTGACAGATATTGGAAAAGATATTCAACTGTCATGAAGCATCTATAATTACAGAGATCACAATCGTGATAGGCATTCCCATGATGTACGTAGATATTTCCCTCTATGGAAATGAAAGTTGGACTCTGAAGCAGCAGATATTAAGAGTATCTACAGTTCTGAAATTGTGGGAGAAGACTCCTCAGAAAGCCATGGACAGCCAAGAAAAGATGATCTAATAATGTTACCTAGTTTGAATAATTTATTTTATTATTTTATTTTATTAAATTTATAGTTCATTTAATGAACTATCTGCAGGAAAATAACCAAGCTCAGAGAGCACCAAGAACTCCTTAAAGAAGTGAGAATCAAACAAATCAATCAAGGTACAAATGACAAGACTTAAATTATCCTACACATTATGCAAAGACCTAAATCCCTAGAAGATAGATGGAAGGAAAAAGAAGGAAGATGACCAGCAATGAGGAGGATGGATTTGATTATAATGGCAGTGGGTGCCCCTTCAAAAGATTTAAAAGATCGAGTTAGAGCCATATTGTCACCAAGAAAATCTATCTGTGGTTGCTAAGATTAAACAATTATTTGATAGCACATAATTAAATCAAATGAAAAGGAAGAACAATTCAACAGTAAAGTCAGTCATCCAAAGAACTATTCTTTTTTTGATCCCTATTAGTTCCTTATTTTCTGCATAGCAGATGTGTTTTTTTTAATCTCTTCCACCTTGCTTACGAATAATTCACAATGTAAATTAGCAGAGGGGCCTACGCATAGTTTATATCATGGAAGTTTACAAGGGGCAACATGTTATACATAACTGACACCATGATGCATGCACTAAGTTTTGTAATTTGCTTCAGTAGTGTGCGCAACTGACACAGGTTGCATAATTTGTCTCGCTATACACACAACACTCTCATAATTCTATGAGATACCTATGGTTTTTACAGATGCATCCAGCACAGCACAGATATCTAGATTATAAATAAGGTGTGTTCTCCTTCTCTCTGTTTATATTCCTCCTGCCTACACAGGTATAGGCCTAAATCTGTGGCCACATCTGAACAACCAATCATGTTCTTCTTGGAACAGGGTAATATTATCTGACTAAAATTTAAGGAAATCTAGTACAGGTGAAGGATATTGTTCTACATATGACCTGTAAATGAAACTAATTAATGGGATGATACCAATTACAAATTTTATTATTTTGGAAAACTCCTGATATAATCTTATTATGATCCAAATCAGAAAATTAGTACTTACTGATTATGCAGAAGCATACTCCCAATCTGTGCTTGGCTTCTTGGATGTCAATCTCTGTTCTCAGCTGATCTCTCTTAGCCAATTGTTATACAGAATTTGTAGCTGAATAGTAACTATGCATCCTTATAGAAATTGAACATTATAATGAAGAGGGGAAAACCGCCAAAGAAAACTATAATTCTGGGTCATAAAATGCCAACATTCCTGTTGCAAGAGCTACATCAGATAGTCAGAATCAATGATCCTGAGACTACACTATTACTACACTATCCTGAGACTACACTATTACTATCCCAATACATAGGTGCCAACAGCTTCACTTGCCCCCAAGTGAAAAGTTCACAGATCCAGAAAATAGAAGTGTGATTTAAACTTCCTTTTGCTTTATATCAGTGCTGGGTTTCAACATTTTCTAGACCCTACTCTGTAGGTGTGGCCTATTTTGTGGGCGTGGCTTGGCAGTCATGTGACAGGGTGGGAGTGGCCACCTTTTAAAATGTGGTGAAACTCATTTAATAATGCTCTTGCTTAGCAACCAAAATTTTGGACTCGAATGTGATGATAAATTCTTTCTTTCTTTCATTCCTTCCTTTCTTCCTTCCTTCCTTTCCTTTCCTTCCCATTGGGTCACTGGCAGCGGCGGGCCAGATTTACTTCCAGGTACGCCGGTGGAACCCTCTCTCACTGTTTCTCTAAATTTCACCAAACGGCTCTCGCGAGTAGGTGCGAGCCTGCAGAAACCCACCACTGCTTTATATGGTTTGCATTTTACATTTTCCAATGGTGAAGTTCTCCATCAACAACATTTCTAGTGTCTGTAATAAAACTAGATTAGAGTGTCCTTGAATCTCTGCCTGTGAAACTTCTGGTACCAGCTTTGGTCCATAAGAAGCCTAACAATGCCTTAAATCATTTTATCCCAGAATATATTTGAACACGCAACATAGGCTACAAAAAAAACATTTTCAATTTATGCTTGTCAATTACTTTAAAAAAATAAGATGAAATGATCATATTGAGGCCACACCAAAAACTGCTATCACAAAATATATCAAATTTCATGTGTGAATTGTTGTTTTTCTTTTCTTATTATGGTTGTTCACACAATTAGCCAGATGTTTAGACTGGATTTGGCATTTGTCCATCTGACGTTGTTGCTTGATGACATTAAGGATTTGTTACTATAATTATTTTAGAATCAGTGAATAATAGTACAAAAAATAATCATTCACATCTTTGACAGGTATTTTTGTAAATTCAGGAAGCTGGGAGTTATCCATATAATGTAATTACAACATGAACAAAGGGAGACAGTACATATACAGTTAGTACATGTGAAATATTTAATAGCAATAAAATGTATTTAATCTGCTTGTATAATATACCAATAAATAAATGTCTTTGCAATAATCTACCTATGTTGATCATTAGATTTCTATATTTATTTTATTTGAATTCTTTCCTTCATCTTGCTGTCCGGGTGTATTGCCACAGTATCTGGTGTGTTGTATTCTAGATGGCGATCCGCTTGTATGCAAAAGTCCCACAAATATTAACATCATCATTTCCACTATTTTCTCAATTTTATCATCATGCTACATTTAAGAAACTCAGAAATTATAGTTTTTCATAGATGCCAATGGAATAAAGTGGTTACTCTGTCATAACATCATTTATCACCCAGGCTGAGCAATTTGGCAGCATCTGCTAAATATGTGATCTATTTTCATCTCTCTTTTTTTTACAACTTCTGTATTTGCTGCTACATTATTGTTGTTGTTGCTTGGTGTGAAAAGTAAGGACCCGCATCTATGCAGGAAAAAGAAATGCACAGGTATAAAATCAGCAGTAACTAAGTCAAGAGTAGTGACTGTGAGAGGGAGCTAGATGCCCTAGTGGACACCACCTAATGAGTGCTGCAGGTGCCAAAAAAGCCAATGCAGTCCCAGACCACCTCAATGTAGGGATAACATCACGATCATAAAAAGTGATAATACCAAAAGTGATAATACTTTAAACTGCACTAGTGAAGCCACACT